>RJWM01029833.1:0-23998 GCA_004363535.1 Dasyprocta punctata | reverse complement strand
TGCCTAAGGTGGGACCCCACTTAGGGGCCTAAGATGGGACCCTAAGAGCCACTTGTGACTGTATCCCAGGTGGTCCCAACATCCTGCCATTCTTCCTTCCAAAACACAAACTGGCTAATGACAGATGATGTCATTTTGTGCCTTGGTGAGAAGTTCACATGGCTACATTCATAGAGCAGAACTCAGTCCTTGGTTAGACGCCATACCCCTACTTGAGGTTTGGAAAATATGTTACTGCCAATATGTAAAATGGAGACCTCTTTGTCTGCGGTAGAAGAATCCAGAAGGCATGGTTTGATTAACCTAAGGAAAGTACTTCCAGTGGGACTGCTGATGGGGTAGAAATCCTACAACCTCCTGAGGCAGACCCCACAGAGAAGCACAGAGAACGCTCTCAGACAGACAGACAGACAGACACACACACACACACACACACACACGCCTGGTGTCTACAGAGCCCCAAACACCCCCTGGCGAAAGGGAACCACTTTGATTCCATTTATCTTGATCCCTTAATGAGGAAACATCAAGAAGTGTTTTAAAAGAAGGCATCTCCTGGTACGGATGATTGTGAAGGAAGCAACATTTATTATCATTTGCTTTTCTCTCAGGTGAGCAAGTCCACTGCTGGTTTTCACAGTGGGGCTTTGCAAAACCCTTTCTCTGTTTAGTACTTTCCCAAAAGTTCTGACATATCATGTTAGTAAGACTCTTTTTTTCTCTCCTAGTCCTGAGGATTGAACCCAGGGCCTTTGCACTGAGCTACATCCTGAGACCTTTGTTCATTTTTTTTTTTTTTTTAAATTTTGAGAAAGGGTATCACTAAGTTGCCCATATTGGGCTGGAATTTGCAGTCCTCCTGCCTCAGCCTCCCAGTCACTTTTGACTTGAAAGTTTATTTCCAGAGTTCTCTTTCAAAATATTTCTATAATGTAATATATATACTACCAGCACTGACTGAGTTTAAGAGAGAGCTGACTAATGAAATTGAAAGGGAAAGAGTACTCCTAAAACCATTCCTGGAAGCTAGCATTACCCTGATTCCAAAAGCAGAATAGGATCTAACCAGAAAAGAGAACTATAGACCAATCCCTTTAATGAATATAGAAGCAAAAATCCACAACATGATACTGACAAACAGAATGCAACCAATCATCAAAAAGATCATACATCACCAAGTCAACTTCATTCCAGGGATGCAAAGATGGCTCAATATATGCAAAGCAATAAATGTAATTCATAAACAGAAGCAATGACAAAAATCACATGGTCATCTAGTTGTTTTGTATTTCCACCAATAATATAGAAGAGCTCCTTTTTTTCTCCTACAGCCTCGCCATCATTTGTTATTATTTGGTTTCTTGACAAAGGTTCTTTGTTCTGGAGTAAGATGGAATTGCAGTGTTATTTTAATTTACATTTCTCTAATGGCCAGCAGTGTTGAGCTTTTCTTCATATGTTTGTCAGTTATTTCCACTTTTTCCATGAAGTGTCTATTCATTTGATGTGCCCATTTTTTTTTTAATTGGTTCTTTTATTCTGGGAAGAAGTCTAATTTTTTTTTTGAGTTCTTTATATATTCTAGCTATTAGTCATTTGTCTGAGGAATAGCTGGCAAAATTCTTTCTCCATTCTGTACATTATTTATTTATTTATTTATTTTCCTGTTGGTTGTTTCTTTTGCTGTGCAGAAGCTTTCAAATTTGATATGACCCTGTATGTTGATTCTCAGTACTACTTCCTGTGCAATCAGTGTTCTGTTCCCAAAGTCCTAGTCTAAGCCTATGACTTCCAACAGGTTAAATGCTTCTGTTTTACTATGTAGTTCTTTGATCCATTTTGCTTTTAGTTTAGTACACGGTGAGAGATACAGCTCTAGTTTGAATCTTCTGTGTGTGAGTAGCCAGTTTTCCCAGAACCATTGTATTAACGAGGCTAACTTTCCTCCAGTGTAATTTTTGGCCCCTTTGTCAAGGATCAAATAGTCCCACATGCCTGGGATTGCTTCTCCTTCATCTATTCTGTTTCGCTGATCCACATGCCTGTTTTGGTGACAGTAGCGTGCCGTTCTTATTGCTGTAGTAATGTAACTTCAAGTCTATATGGCTTCAAGTCTGAGATTGTGAGGCCTCTCACTTTGCTCTTGTTACCCAGGACTGCTTTTGATTTTCCAGGTCTCTTCTACTTCATGTAAATTTTTGGATTGTTTTCTCCAGTTATGTGAAGAATGCTATTCGTACTATGATTGGCATTGCCTTAAATATGTATATTGGTTTTGGAAGTATGACCTTTTTGACTATATGGATTCTGGCTATCAAGGAACAGAGATATCTTTCCATTTTCTAATGGCCTCTTTGATTTCCTTTTTCAGGTAGTGTAGTTTTCACTACAGAGGTCTTTTACATCCTTAGTTGGGTTAATTCCCAAGTACTCGATTTTTCTTGGTGCTATTATGAATGGTATTTTTTCCTAATTTCTTTCTCAGTAAGTTCATTATTAGTGTACAAGAAGAACACTATGGATATTTTGTGTGTTGATTTTTGTATCCTGCTACATTACTGAATTTGGTTATTAATTCCAAGAGTCTTTTGGTGGAGTTTTTGGGATTTCAATGTAGAGGATCATGTCATCTACAAATAATGGCAATTTAACTTCTGTATTGATTTGATCCCAACCCCTCAAGGACTCATGTAATTTGGATGGGGCTGAGTCTGGTGTTTGTGATTGGTTTGTGGTCTGGCGCTGGGATTGGTGATGTGAGTATTGCACCCACCCAGGGATGGAGCCAACATACAGAGTAAAGGCCAGAAGAACATGTCTTCCTCTCTCTCGCCAGTTCACCTTGCTGTTTGGTGGCAGCCATGAATGGCTGCCCCACCACACCATGCTGCCTTGGAGCCAGCTAAGTATGGACTGAAATCTCCAAAAAACTAAGAAATAAACCTTCCCTTCCCTAATTTTGGGCGTCAGGTATTTTGTCTCAGCAATGAGTGAAAAGTGACTAAGACAACTTCCTTCTTTCATACACATGGCCCTTTTATTTCTTTTTCTTGCCTGATTGGCTGGCTTATGTTTCAAGTATATTCTGAATAGGATTGGTGTCTTGGTTACTTTTTACTGGTTGCTGAGACAAAACACCTGACACCCAAAATTAGGGAAGGAAAAGGTTTATTTAGCTTACAGTTTTTTGGAGATTTCAGCCCACAATCAGCTGGCTCCAAGGCAGGGTGGCATGGCACAGGGGCAACACTTCAAGGAAACAGCCAAACAAAAAACAGCCAGAGTAAAAGGGGGCAAGAGCAAGCCTCTTCTCCTCCTTTATATTGTACACAGGACACCCCCCCACCCCAAGGGTGGGTGTATCATCCACAAATCCTTGCCTTCCTTTGCACAGGATGAGGATGTTTACCAAGTAAGACCCCTGGCTCCCTGCTGAGTCTCTCAGCTAAACTTTTCACCTTCTCAAATTGACAAGCAGGTAACCGCTTGTGCTCTACACCTCAGGAAGCAGAGTTGCTGCCTTACTTAATTAAGCTTCTAGACTTCTCAAGTTGACACAATGTATAAACCATAACAATTGGTGATAGTGGACATCTTTGTCTTGTGCCTGATTTTAGAGGGAAAACTTTCAGTTTTTCCCCATTTAATATGTTGGCCATTGGTTTGTCATAACTGATTTTTATCCGATTGCGATCGGGTCCTTCTGTTCCTGTTTTCTTGAGTGTTTTTATTATGAAAAGACGTTTTTGTCAAAGGCTTTTTCTACACCTATTGGAAATTGGTGTGAAGATTCCTCAAAAAAAAAAAAAAAACTAGAAATCCACTTGACCCAGCTATGTGTCTTCTAGGTATCTTCCTGGGAGAGTTAAAGTCATCATATTACAGGGAAACATGTGTTTATAGCAGCATGATTCATAATAGCCAAATCTTGGGAGAAGCCTGTATGCCCATCAAAAGATGAGTGGATAGAAGAAAATATGATCTTTATACACAATGAAGTACTAGTCTGCTATCAGGAAGGACAAACTTGAGTCACTCATAGGTACAGATGCACCTTGGACATAAAATTAAGTGAAATAAATCAGACACACAAGCATAAATATCGTATGATTTCTTTTCTATGAGAAATGCAAATTATAAATAAGCAGCAAAATAAAAGAGATAATAGGAAGAAGGGAGAATTTTCTCAAAAAGGAAAATCAAGAGATGAGGAGGGAGGGGAGGGGAGGGAAAAAGGGAGGAAATAAAAAAGAAATCTGAGTACGGTATCTTAATGGATTTCTTTTTCTTTGCTTTCTTTGCTCCCCTTTCTTTTCATTTCCTCCCTCTTCTGCCTTTGTGCCTGTCCCCTCTCTCCTCCATTTCCTTCGTTTACTTTTACTCTAAGTGTCCGGCAAGCACACACAGCATCAGTTCGAGGGCAAGGGAAGACAGCAGTCCTCAGGGCCTGAGGGTGTGAACCTGGCCCTTGGCTTTCTCCTTCCATGATTTTGGCACCACTTAAGCCTCAGTTTCCCTCTGAGCACCAAGGGGACGATAATGGAACTTGCCAAGGTTATTGAGACAGGAGATGACCTATTACACGGAGAACACTGTGCTTTCTTCCAAATGTCCCTCAAACATAATGGGACATTTACAAACCATGGGGTGGGGCTGCAGCGTGCAGCTCTGTAGTTACACCACTCAGGTTCCAACCCTAACCCCTGCCTACCAGCATGTGGTCCCAGGCTCTCATTTCTCCATGCCTCAGTTTCCTCATCTGCACAATGTGGCAGGTTAGGTTCCTGCTTCATAGTCGCTGATAGGATTTTATGAGATAATACTTATAAGGTAAAGTACTTGGTGCATAATAGTAAACACAATAAATGACAGCTACTGTTGCTGCTGCTAATATTACTGTTGGTGGCGGAAAACTGAAAAGAAGAATGAGAAAGTGACTCCGGTGGGGAAGCCAGGTTTGCAAATGAATAAGGACAGCACAGTGGAGCAAGTGAGAAGTATTTCAAGTACAAGGGTCGGGCTTAACTTCCGGAGCGAAGGATAACAAAAGCTTTGCCAAGAAGGTGCCCACACAGGAAGTTAACAGGCGTTCAGCAGAGAGACATAGGTAAAACCTCATGAGGAACCACTTTATTTTCCTTTTCCTCCCAAATTTATTCATGCATCTCATCTCAAATCCAAATTTCTCTGGCCTGTTCTCAGAGCGGTTTATAGTCTCGTGCAACCCAAACTGTTTGAATTTATTTTCTGGGACTCTGATTGCTCGACCCTCTCAACAGTCAGATGTCCCCTCTCTGGTCCCTCAGGCCCACCTTCTTACCTTTGACCCAGAGTTCCCGCACTGTCGGATGCGCTCCCTCTCGCGTCCACCCACGTCCAGATCCTACTTGACCTTCCAATTGAGGAGGAACTCCACCTGCTCTCTGAAGGCCCAGTTCCACACGCCCGGCCTCCTCAGGCCTACATTGCTGCTCTCTGTACTCTTGGGCTTATCCTCTTCCTCCTGTAACAGACCCCTCACTCACACAACCCCCATTTCTGACGTCAGACACCTCCCAGCCTCTGACCTTCAACCCGGAAGTCCTGCGCATTTCTCCTCCACAGAAGTCTGGTCCCACAGCTCCCGGCACTGGTCCCATGCTGCACCCCGAGTTCCGCCCCCAGCCCACACACTGGAGCCTCCGCGGAGGTTAATTAGGACTCAGAAGATGGAGGACAGACTTTCTTCTCACTGTCTACTCGCTGGGATCTTCCAGATTTTGTATCACATGCGTGGATTACTCATTCATGTAAAAAGAATGACAAATTTAAACATAAAAAAAAAAACCCTGAAACAAGGCCTATATTCCTTCCATGTTTTTTCCCATCTGAACTGAGACTTTTGGGGAGCCTCCCTGCTGGGGTCCAGGCCCTTCTGGCTCTGACGTCTAATGCGTCCCCCAGTTGGATCAGATTGTGGGGCTCTCAGCCCTGCACAGGTACTTCCCAGAGAGCAGCTGTGGGGACGCTGGGCAGAAGAGAGCCGGTGATGATGCGGTCCTCCCTCCTTGTTTATGAGTCCTCTGGCTTGGTCTTTAAGTTCTTGAGGAATAGGAGGAAGCATTCATAACTGCTTAGGAAAGGCAAAAGAAATGTGTGTCTCCATGCATTCATGTGTCATCTTACTCCAGCACAGTATGGCTAGGGCTAGGGTCCAACATAGGGCAGGAAGCAGAGTAGGAGGGGCTGCGTGGTCACTGACCTTGATAGGAAACGAAGGGGACATGTGTGAGCCCCTTGACCGGACTGCCCTTCACTGTTCACAATTCCTGCTTCTTTGGGGCGAAAAGAGTCCTAGGAGTCTAGAGGCAGTTACGGTTATGGTAGATACAGAAGCCTTGTCATTGCCAGGCCTTCCTAAACCTGCACAATTTCAGCATACCCTGACCCCCTGACCACTGCCATGTTCCCCACTATTTCCTGGTCTCTCACAGGCACTGTGTTGGTGCTACCATAGGGGCTAAGAGAGCCCTTCCTGAACCCAAACAAGGCCCAGCTCTTCCCAGACCCCACTTCAGCACCCCAGCCAGGCCAGAGCTCCAGGGCTCCCCCTCCAACCCTGGGCAGTGAACAGAAAAGAACAAAGAACCAGACTGCCCAATCAAGAGGTGAAGCCAAGAGGTGAAAGAGCACAGATCTGCTGGTGGGGACAACAGAATCAGGCCAGAGGTAGGATGTGCATCTAGGGGAGAAAAATTCCAGGTGCAGAAGGGAGGAATCTGAGCTGCACTCTAGAAGAAAATGGGCTTGGACCAACAGACCTCCCCACTGCCTGTCAGGTTTTTGCAGCCGCCGGTTTATCACCTATTTCCTCTGAGTTGCCACTTAACATTTGTCAATCCAATTCCAAGTCACCGACGTTAGCCAGTGACAAGCAATTATCCCTGCACGCAGGGATGCTTGTACCCAATTAATGAGTCACTTGAATAGGTTCTTTGGCTTTAAACAAGATTTTCTTTCCCCAGTACTCAAAGCTCTGAACAATTTCTCTTTAACCAGCAAAAGTAAGGTCTTCCATGAAAATGTGGATGGACTTGGAGGAGCAGGGAGAGGCGGCCGGTCCTGAACCCTGCCCGCACAGTGCACCTGGGGAGCTGCGGTGTGGAAGGCAGGAGCAGGCTTCTTCCTAGAAGGCTTCTACCCACGTCTTCTTTCCTAAGGCAAGAAATTTCAAATTAGTGTTTGTTTTCTTTCACAATCAAGGGCTTTGCATTTTCAAGCGAAGTGCCTTCTACCAGGAGGAATGTTATAATCCAATTCAAGGGGATTTCAGCTCATGAAAGAGGATTAGGAGCCATTGGGTAGATGACAAGTGGCAGCATATTTTTCCTATCAAGAGCCTCTTAAGATTGTTTTCCCCTGTCTGGGAGTTCTGCTCTCTTTGCTGTAAGACACTTAGAAGAGACACATTAGAGGCTCCGCCAGCTTCTCTCCCGAGTGCTTCTGCACCTTGCCTAAGGATTTGCTGATCATTAAAAAAGAAAAAAAGAAAAGAAAAAGACCATGTTGCCTTTTCATACTTTGAGATTTTGAGGCAAAACAAAAATATCTGGAAAATGAAGGCCCAAATTGCAACCACTCCTCAGGCTGCTGGGCACAGGTGGGAAAAATGATTAAGCTCTGAGTTTAATCTGTCTTGATGGCTCTGTCTCCGTGGGCCAGCAACCTCACTCCAGAAAAGGGTGAGATTGAGAGCATTCCCTGTCCCCCAACTCCCGCCCACTCCAACCCAGTTTCTCAAGCAGGAGCTGTCGGACATCGGTCAAGGAGGCATCGCCACTGGAACCCAAGCAGGTGGAGCCTGGTTCTGTGGAAGCCATCTGCCTCCAGGGCTGGGGCTCCTGTGGCCTTCTTCTGGGGTTACCTGGGAGGGGAGGAAGGGTGAGTAGACAATCTCCCCTCTGACTGACAGGATGAAAGAGGACTAATTGTTTTTCTCTTGGCTGAGTCGTGCATGAGAACAGACCACAGTCAGCCATGTCTGGGCTCCCATGCTGGCTTTTGCTCTTCCTGGTGGTGGACACCTCTCCAAGTCTCCAAGCAAAGAGGCTCGAAACAGATTTACTGGGCCCTTGTCAAGACTGAGGCAGAGACAGTGCAAGACAGGTGTCCGCTAGGTATGAGCCATCAGGCATGCTACAAAGACAGAGTTGGTCATAACAAACCTAACCTGCACCCTTCAGGCTTGCTTTTATTTTATTTTATGGTTTCTAACTCCTGTCTTGGAATCGGGAGGCAATGAAGCTTTCCTCCTAGCAGTTTGCATCTTCTAAATCAGGCTCCTGTTGCCTTCACAGGGAGAACGATCATTGTCCAGATGATAACCTCTCGGCACCCTGGCTTTGTAGGACCCATTTGGCCTCATAACTAGGCTAATTTTATGGATCCTGAGAGCTAGGACAACTGTTGCAAAACTGTGCTGCTTCAGAGTTTAGGTGACACATTTGTGTTTCGGTCCTCAATGCCCTGGGTCCTCTCTCTCCAGCTCCTTCTCCCCAACTCCACCTGGGTTCTGAGCTTTGATGCTCTCAGGGTGACCCGCTCCTGCCATCCGGGTGTCACCCAGACCCCAGAGTCCCCCTCTTCTTGTGCAGAAATTATTAAACAAGCCACCCCCTCTGCCTGAAGCTGAGGCAGAGAATGTCCCCATGGTACCAGTAGAATGACTGCGTTTTTACTTACATGTTTTCCTCCCTTGTGTATTTCCACCAACGCATTTTGTAAGGAACATTTTTTAAAATGTTTTTCTGTTGAGATGCTTTGTCTCATTTTCCCCTCTTCCCTCTTTCTGACGTTTTGGTTTACTGGTTTGATTTGGTTTGGTTATTTCTAATGGCAATGCTCACCCCCGTTACTAGTGTGGGTGTGAATGGGACATTCTCACGGTTACATTTACATTTATATTGTTGCTCAGACCAATAAAGAGTTAAAATAAAGAAGCAGCTGTTTTCACCCATTCATTCTGGCATATTTACTTAGCTGCACCTCTCTTCGGGTAACTCTGCTCCGGAAATGATTGAAAATATAGTGCCATGGCTCTGGGGCTTGGGGGAGGGAGGGCTCCAGGTTAGGGGAGGAACTCTGGGCTCAGATTCAAGGAGGGAATGCATCCCATCTGTGGGTCCCTAAAATGATGGGCAAAACTGTGTATGCGTATGCATAGAGCGAACGCCTCAAGGACAGAAAATCCACAGCTCCTTTCAGATTCCCCAAGGCATCCAGAATTGAAGAAAAATGGAGCCAGGAAGCAGGAAGGCTGGGAAGGAAATGTGTGATCGAATCCCAGAGATGCAGTTTCTCCCTGTCTGCCTTGATTGACTGATTTTCTGTCTCTTTCCGCACATTCAATCTGTCAGGAAATCCTACCAGCTCCATCAGGAAAATCCACCACAAAGTCATCCTCCACTCACCCCACATCCACTGCCTCCCCCAGGCCCACGCTGCCATCTCAGCCTGGAACCCCACTCCCACCCTTTTCCCTCCACTCTATTCTCAGCCCTACTGAAGCCAGCCAGAGGCTTTTAAAGGATGAAGCAGGTTGTTTCCCTTCTCTAGTCAAGTGCTTCCTGCTCATGCATAATAAACCCCAAAGCCTGATTATGTTCCAGGAGGACCAATGAGCTCTGCACCAGTGCTCCTCCTCTGACCTTGTCTCTCTGCATCCCTCCTCCCATTCAGTCACCTCCTGCTATTGCTTGGACTTCAAACATCAATGCCTCAGGGCATTTGCATGCCACTACCTCTATCTGTAGCCCCCCACCTCCGGAGCCGGTGTGCCTCACTCCCTACTTCATTCAAATCTCTGCTCCACTGTCACTCAATTAGCAATCTTCTCTACTCTAAAACAGAACCCTACTTGCTCTCAGTCTTTTCTTTTTGCACTTACATTAAGTTATGCATTTATTTGCATCTTATCTGTACACATATGCACACAAGGCTGTAAGGACCTGCAAAGCAGAGGCTGCGGTTCATCTCTCTGCAACTCCCAGGAAAGTACTGTCATTGAGCAGGTGCTCAATAAACATTGGTTGGATGAATAAATGGATGAACCATGCATCAGTGGAAAGGCAGTGAGGTAAGGGAGGAGAGCTTTATCTACAAAATGCTGTAGAAGCTCGTGGGAGAAGAAGACAGCAATAATGCTTTGAGAAAGCAAAGGAGAGGAGGGAGGTAGAAAGGGAAAGCTCACAGAGGAGCCAGGGCACATCACGGTGGTGAAGGACAAGGGCTGTAGCCAGGGCTATGGAAAGGAACACCAGGCAGATGGTGGGGTTGCATAGGCTAAGAAACAGGGAGGGGATTGAGGCACAGGAAAGCAAGGCCAGCTGGGAACTGTAACCACCTCACTGTCCCTGGGACTCTTACAGAGTGAAGAATTCGAGGAGTGTCAGGAAATGAGATGGAGCATTGCACAGGGACCAGATAGCAAAGGGTTTGATACATCTTGCTGAAGAATCTAGAGTTCATTCTGGACCTGATGGGGAACTGAGGAAAGTTTTTTCAGCAATGTGCAACTCTGCTTACAAAATCTGCTATGTAGCCACAGGCCAAATGGGTTCCACCTGAGAGCTCCCTTTGGCAGGAGCAGTGCAGTGATACAGCTCAGGTGAGAGACAAGGAGGCCGAACTGGAGAGGGGGCAATGGCGATGGGAAGAATGGAATCAGAGTTAGAGAAGCAAGACCCCGGGAATGGTGCAGCTAATAGATGAGAAAAAGGGGAGCCTAGGTAACCCTAAGGCTCTGCTAACAAACACACGGCCCCAGTGTTCCCAGCCCCCTTCCTGTGACCATGGCAAGGATCCCTAACCACTGTGCTCCTTCTCTACACAACTTGGCTTCAGGTTCCACTAACATGCTGTCCCAGGCAGCAACTACTAATTGGTTTTTGATTTTTTGTGGGGGGTGATGCTGGTGTTGGAACCCAGGGTCCTTCACATGCTAAGCGAGTGCTTTACCAGTGAGCTACATCCCAGTTCTAAATGGCTGTGATTTTTAAGTGCAGATCTGTTTATTACTCCTGATACAAGGCTTCTAGTTTGAATGGCTGGGTGATGCTCTTGAGAACTGAAATAGTATAGGAAAAGGAGAGGGCTTTGGTAGGGAAGATTCTAGTTAAATTCAACCACACGAGATATGGATGTAGGGGGTCTAGATGGAAAGGTTCAGGCTGGAGGAGGATAAGGAAGAGGACAGCTAAGGGCAGGGTACTCTAACTCAGCTGATCCCCACCCTCAGTACATCTTTCCATCCGAGGACTGACAGACAGCGCAGACCTTCAGCCTCCAGCCTTCGAGGTCACGGAAGTCTGAGATATGCTGTTTGAATATGATCAGTCCTTCTGTAACCTGCACCGGAGTTTAAGCCCCAAGGTAGGCACTAGGAGGATGGAAACTAATCCACCTGTGGGGCTTAGAGGTGGGGCCTTTGGGATGTGATTAGGAGTAGATAAATCATCAGGTTGGAAGCCCCTGTGAGTGAATCCTGGTGGCTTTGTAAGAAGAGGGAGACAGACTCAAAGACACACTCATCCCTGTCTCCACTTGATGCCCTGCTCTGTCTTGAGACTGCCAGCAAGGAAGCCATCACCAGATGCAGCCTCTGACTGTGTGCCAGAACCGTAAGCCAAAACAGACCTCTTTTTCTCTTGCCCAGTCTGTGGAGCTGTTATAAGCAACAGAAAATTACTGAGACAGGATCCTCTTCCCCTCTCTAGCTTCATTATATGTCCCTAACACCTCATGGTCCATGTTCCAGCCATGCCTGGTCTGGTTAATGCCTGCTCATCCTTCACCCCGCAGTGTGAATGTTCGCCCTCCAGGAGGCTTTTCCTGAAGCCCTCATCCTCCTACAGGGCTCGCAGCTTCCTCATCACGCTGCAGCTCCACCCCATGGTGTTGCAATTGCCTGGCAAGTTGTGTCTCCTCCAAAAACCTGTGAGCCCAGGAAGGTGGTGTCCATAAATCCCAGTTTCCTCTTGCACATTCCTGGGCTAGCTCAGCCCCTCCCTGAGTGTCACCTCCACATGCAACCCAGATGTGTCCCCACCAGCCACCCCCCGCCAACACACCTTCAGCTCTCAGGTCCTATCTCAAATGAGGTGGAAGGAGACGAGGTTGGGTAGTGAGGAATTTAGGGGTCCCAACCAGCTTGTGATCCACCAGGTTGAAAGGGGGTGGCACCCTGAGTTGCCTCTAGAGCTCCATAGGGAATAAAAATGTGCCGGTGTTTGTTTAGGTTGCTCAGATTTTATCTCCATAAATTGGGTTGGACTTTCACTTACCAGGAGAGCAGAACACACAGGGTCGAGAGTATGAATCAGAGTTTGCAATCTGATTTTTTTTCCTCAGGAAAGATTTGTTTCTGCAGGGAACTTTTCCAGATTGGAAGTGACTGCACCTTACATTTTATTCTCCTTGGGAATATCCCTAAAGGTGGCTGTTGGAAGACCAGATGACCAAGGAGTATGGTTTCCAGTGCAGAGAATGTCCCCTTCTAATTTTTGCAGAGAGACATATTTCTCTATTGGGAAAAAAGACACTAGAGATCTGGGGATGCCAGCACCTACTGCATGTGGGCACTCATTACATTTCTGCAGAAAATAGCAACATAGGAGGATGCTGCTTTGAGCTGGGGAGGGTATCTGGGGAGTAACAGAGGAAGGTTTAAAGAGACAGAGGCATGTGGGTTAAAAAAGAGAAACCAGGTGGGACTCATAAGTCACTGAAATGAGAGTCCCGAGAATCTGTCTGCTAGCAGCCTCTTATAGGCCTGTGTTATGTTACACATTCACTCAACAAACTACATGCACAATGCACAATCACCCATCAGTGCCAACCCAGAGGCAGCATCCCTGGGTGGAGATACTTAATGTTCAGGCTGAGCACAGTGTTTACCACTTAGAGTTCAGGTCCAAGGACACAGATGCCACAGTGTGACAGAACAGAGGTCAAATCACATCTCTGCAGCTTACTAGTTATGAGATCTCAAGCCAGTAAAAAACCCTAAATTCTAATTTATAAAATGCACCTGACAATACTTCAAAATGTTGCTGGGAGGAACAGAACAATGCACATAATAGTCCTGCTATAAATGCTTGTGTTTGCTATTCATTTATGTATTCATTCAGTAAATAGTTATTGAGGACTCTGTTCTACTATTACTCCAGTAGTCTAGGTTTGTCTGTTCATTTTAAGAGACAGGGTCTTGTCCAGACTGACCTCTAACTTGCCACCCTAAGCAGCCAGATGACAGATGTGTGTCACTGTGCCTAGCTGGGCCACACTCTGCCTTGCTCTCTGACCGTGCTCCATCACCCATTGTCTCCATTTTCTCAACATCTCTGGGAAGACAGGAAGGGAAAGGAGAACATTAAGTGATTCAGAATGACAACACTTACTGACTTGTCTACATAGGCATTCTACCTGCCAAACAGTTTAATTTTTTCCCCATCTCTCATTAAATCAGTGGGCAGGATGCCTTCTTCCTCAACAGACAGCTGATGCTGCCGACAGGACTTCTGTGTGAGCAGGTGACTGCTGGTGGCAGCCATGGAGGTGGCTGGTGCAGTCTTGCCACACATCGCCAGGTGGACCTGCCCTGCACCACCTGCTTGGAACCCTGCGCTTCTAGTAGAGGCCCCTAGGCCAGCTGGGATCACATATCCCCACCAGGGTCAGCCCAGTGATGTCACCCATGGCCCAGGAAGCCTCAACAGTGATTTAGCTTCTATACTCAGGTGTCAACCTAACATGCACACATGCATACACACATGCATGCACAGAGACAGAGAGAGATACGGAGAGGGAGGGAGAGAGAGAAAGAGAGAGAGGGAGGGAGAGAGACAGAATCAGAGTGTCTGTTTCTAAGCGAAACCATTCTACAGCAAACCTGGAGTAGATCTTGGATAAAAAGAAAATAGCTATAAAAACCATTCTTGGCACAAGTAGAACATTTGAATACAGGTAAAGATGCAGACAATATCACAGATTTGAGGTTACTTTTCTTAGGTAAGAGAAGAGTTCTGAGTATGTAGGAGATTGGTCTGGGTGAAGATACAAAGTTCTTAGTGGTAAAACATCACAGAGTCTAAAAATTAGTTTCAAGGAGTACAAGATAGATAAGTAGATAGAACAACAAACAGTGCAAATGTGGTGAAATGCTCATCACTGTTGAAACCAAGTCGAACTTTTACCAACCTATTCTTTCAACTCTCTTTTACATTTGAGGTTTTTCATAAAAAAATTATGATGAGGGCCAGGGATTCAGCTCAGATGCATAAGCACCTGCCTGGCAAGTGTGAGGTCCTGAGTTTGATCCCTGGTACAAAAAAAAAAAAGTTATGATGAAAGAATTGGAAAGAAACCTGAAGTTTTCATAACATTGTTAACTTACCAAAGACATACGCAGGTTATTAACATGAATAAGAATGAGAACAGTGAAGAGAAATGGGAAAGGATTCTGTAGGCCAAAGAGAAGGGGCAAATCCACATGAATCAATGGGATGATCATTTCTAAAGAATTTTCTCCTATTCAGCTCCTGCTCTTACAAAACCCCATCCCAAAGGAGACAGGTGTTATCAAGCTCTGGCTTGCATCATTAAGGGCACTGTCGCTGGAGAGTTGAAGTCAGTTGCCTAAAGTCATGCAACACATAAGTGACAGAGACAGGATCAAATCCACGTCTACTAACACAAGACTCTGTGCTCTTTCTTGACATCACATGTAATCATGTGCCTTCCCTTTCAGGCAGACCTTGAGACAGGAAATGTAGTGCAATGAGTGTATTTGGGAGGTTCAGTCTTAGGGCAGGGGCAGAAATCAGAGCTAAGAGAGTCAGCCCAGCAGGAGTGTGTAGTGAACCAGCTACCGCAATAGAAACCCAAGCATAATCCTCTGGGAAGAATTTGGGAAACTGTATAAAATGCATGCCTCATAATTATCCCACCTGAGGGGTGAGAGAGCTGGAATATTTATGCTCCAGTTACCAAGAACCATTGATTGAAGACTGTTCCCAGGAGTATTAATTCCTAGCCCTTCCAGATTGCAGCAGTACTGAAAAGAAGCCCTCAGCTGCAGAGACAGAGAGAGAAGGTTGGCACATGCATGCACCCTGGCTAAGCAAGGTTCCCGGATGTGACCAGCACACTGACAGCACCTACTATGCCAGGGTCCACAAGAACTCAACCATGGCTGCTCCCTTCTTCCTCTTCCTTGCCAAGCACAAGAAAGAGGGATCAACTCAGACTCCAGCCCTGTCCAGCCCCTAGGTAGGGTGAGGAAAGATTTAAAGGTACTTCCCTGCAGCATGCCCCACTCCATTAGGTGGAACCACAGCTGTGGCTCACACCCTTGGAAAGGCGGCAGCAGCAGGTCCTCCCCTAAGAGGCAGAAACACACAGGTGCACACATGTACACAGCTCTGCTGTTCTAGAAGTTACTTTAATCCATAGAAGGCTAGGAATAAACAACTCAGAAGAAGAAGCTCTGCGGCTGTTTACTGGTGTGTAAAAGCACATGAATGAGGCTTACCAACCATTCAGACACCACATCAAGTCCCTCATTACACTCACTTTGGAGCCGAAGACAATTCAGCGATGGGTACCAGGCTGCAATGAGGATAGGACCCAAGGGTTTGCTCCTGCATCCATTTCACATCTCATTATTCATCAGCCTGTGGTGCTGTGAACCATCCCACATGCAACTAACAGAAAACAGCTTACAAATGGGAAAACACTGGGCAACAGTGATTATTCTAAATCTGTTTTTAAAATTTTATGGCCATTCTAATAACCCCAGTAGCAGAACTGAATGCTTTCACCCACAATTCTGCAGCCACCAATAAATCAGGCTACTGTCATTTTTCCATGTGTCCTTCCAGAGAAAGAGAAGTCTCTCAGGGAGCTAAATGGAAAAGACGACTTGTGTTAGAATGGGACAGAGCAAAGCAAGTCACCCGAAAGAGACAGGATGTTCAAGTGCTTTGGAGAGGGTCTGCTCAGCCTTGGAATTATGGGCAAAGGGAGGTTGCAAAAGTGGACCTTGGCCACTCTGCCCAGAACTGTCTCAGGAAGTGGGAGTTTTACTCAGCAGCTCATGAGTGTTTCCACTTGTGCTGGCAAGATCATCCCCGTGATAAAACCAGGCTGTCTTAGCTGGTTACTGTTAGACACACAATTCCTCTCACTGCTTTGTTCTGGTTCTATATTTGCCAAGCAACTTTATGACTCCCCATAGATCTGCCAGCACAAGGATAATGCACCAGCCCCGCTGGCTATTTCTGATCTCCATTGTCACAATCTCTCAAGAGAAAGCAAGAAAGCCACTTGAGTTTTTTCCCCCCTCTTTTGGCCAGAATTATGTAGGATTCATCATAAGCCCAACATTGTTGTAAGACTAAGTGCTTTACATAAATCTACTCATTTGGATCTTCATGACAACTCTAGGCAGCAGATATTAGCATGGCTCCCATTTTGTGGATGAATAACAGTGAGTAGAAGTGATCGGCCCACACACAGCTAATAAAAGACATGGAGGCAGAATGGGAACCCAAACAGCCCAGCTACAGAGCCTGTGCTTTCCACCACCCTCTCATTAGGGTTTGTTGTTTTGTTTGTTTTCTTAGTAGTAAAATACACATAACAAAATTTACCACCGTAATCCTTTTTTAGGTGCATCAGTGGCACTAAGTCCATTCGCACTGCTGTGTAACCATCTCCACCATCTAGCTTCAGAGTTTCCCATCATACAAATGGAACTGCTCCTACCTATTGCACAATGTCTTGCTCTAACTTCTATCCTCTTAGCCTTGTCTACTTTCTGCCTCTGTAATTTGCATAGTTTAGGCAGCTCAGATAAGTGGAAACCTACAAATATTTGTCCTCGTGTGTTTGGCTTATTTCACTTAGCACTACGTTCTTGCGGTCCTTCCACATTATAGCATGTACCAGAATTGCATTCCTTCTTAAGACTGAATATTGTATATACATACAATTGTTTAGCCATTTCTCTATTAAGGGACATTTGATTTGTTTCTGTTATTAGGTTTTGGTGCCTTTCGTCATTTTATTTTATGCTGTGGCTTCTTATTTTTATTAGTACATGTTGGCAGTACATTATGATTATATTTATCTTGTAGTATTGGTACCTGTACATAACACAACTTAATTCTTCTTTTTTCATCCTTACCCTTCCTTCACTCCCTGTTCCTTCTAAGTCTTACTCCCTTTCCATTAGAAAAAGCTATGGTTTCTCTTATATGAGAAACTTAAAGATACATATATATATATATATATATATATATATATATATAGAGAGAGAGAGAGAGAGAGAGAGAGGGAGCAAAATAGAAGAAAGATAAATGGGAAGTAGGGAGATATTTTTCAAATGGATAGGGGAACAAGAGAGGGAGGTAGGAGGGAGGAAGGGGGAGAGAAGCGGGTGTAAAAAAAGAAAGAGTTTCCCATGACTGGCTGGTGCATGCATGCTTCTGTGGGCTGCTTTGTATATGGATCACATTCATTTGCATGAGTGCAATGTATTCTTTGTACACTTAGGTTCTACTTACTCTACACTTATCATATGTCAAGGCCATGCTAAGCACTTCTTGAATGCAGTCATCCCTTGGTGTCTATTGGGAATTGGTTCCAGGACCCAGCATAGATACCACAATCCTTGGATGCTCAAATCCTATGTTTAAAGTGATATTTTCATACAACCTATGCACATCCTCCTGCATACTTTAAATCCTATGTATGTTACTTAGAATACCTAACACAATCTAAATGCTATATGAATAGTTGCTATACTGTATTGTGTAGGGAATGGTTACAAGGGAAAATAACCTATACATTTAGTATAGATGCTAAATTTTCAAATATTTTTAATCTGAGGTTGATTGACCCCACAGATTTTGCAGTCAAGAGGCTGACTGTATTATCTTATTTAATCCTGACAATAAGCCTACACTAATAAATATTATTATGCCCCTTTAATACACAAGAGGAGTTAAATAAGTTCTTAAGGTCACACAACTGGTGTCATACGGCTCCATGCTATTCTAAGATGCAGATATAACATAGTTTGCTTATCTGTAAAATGGTGATTTTAATTGAATAAAAGTTTTAATTTAAATAACTCTCTTAGGAACATTACTGTATACATAGCTTTACCTTTTCTGGTTATTATTCCTTTAGGTTATCTTTCTAGAGCATGATTACTAAGTCAAATAGAGTGAATATTTTTGTGTGCTTGGATTAATAAATATCTTCAAAAGATCAACAGGGGTGGCCATTCTAAGGCTTATGGCAAGGCTCTGTGTTGGTGAAATTGCAAATCAGGAAAGCAAGTGTTGAAGACTTCCCATTTCCCATATCTGCTCTGTGCTTCATTGGCTGGTTTTTCTTTTAATCCAACATCCTCAATCTATACCCCCCCAGAATACCCAATTAGTCCCTTGACAGAAGCCCTACATTTCCCCACCTACATTCCTCTTCAGTCCCCAAGACATTTCTTCTCCTGTTCCTCTCTTTCTCCAAACGCCTACTCACCCTCTCATCCAACAAATCTCCTTTATTTTTGTCAGGGCTCATAGTTGCCATAAGGAAAGGAACGAGTGATTACACCAAACTATTAAAGAATGATTTGTAACTTGGTTTTAAGGTAGCGTTCTCGTTTGTCCTAAGATGTCATGGGACCAGTGCTCAGAGTACATGTGAAGATGACCCTGAAGGTGACACTGATAATGGCAATGTGGCAATCTGAATGCCCAACAACACGGGATCATTACAGAGATTGTGATAAACCACACAGGGGATACCACAGAACTGCCAAAAATGGTGATGTGCATGTGTGCTTATTGACTTGAAATGGTCATATTAAATTGGAAAGGAGCGAATTACAGAACATGTAATATAATCACAATTTGATAAATGAGATACATACACGCATACGTGTAGACATGTGGGCACACATACACACATGCAAGTGTATATAAAACATAAACAACCCCCAAAAGAGAAGGATGATACCAAAATGTTTCCTTTAGGAAAGTGGAAGTAAGAATTTTTTCCCCCTTAAACCTATTTTCTAATTAACTTGTTTTACTTACATCATCTTTTAAAAAAGGGGTGCACAGAGTTGGCACGGCCTTGGTGAAAATAAGCATGTGAGGGCATATTTCAAACAAGGTGGCAGGTGGGTAGGCGAGAGCGTGGGGCTGGGAGCTGGCCAGGGGCCCCCCATCGGCAGCCTCTGACAGGGGCACCTGCACCTGCTCCCCTCCGCAGTGTGCGCTGAAGCAGTAAAGACTCGCACTGGTTTGTCCTTCTGCAAGTGGCTATAAAAAGCAAGTTGATTTAGGATTCCATGAATCTCTACCTACTCTAACATATGCTGAGCATTTCTTTTGTGTGCTTTCGTTAAAAATGTTTCTTAAATGAGCTGGTACCCATATGCCCCAGGAATGGAAAATGTGGCTAGGTAGGCTGGCACAAGGCATGTTTCTATAATTCACTTCCGTGGGCTTCTAATGAGCTCAGTTAACAACAGCAAGAGTTTCCCAGTCCAAACCATGATGTAGACTGAGAATGAGAAGCCTTATCTCCCCTGGACACCCAGAGAAGGAAAGGAGGAAGATGAAGAACTTATCAGTTGACTAAGCACTTTTAAAAACACATCGTTTTAGTTTTTTGTGATGTGTGTGTGGTTGTGTATGAATGTGTGTGTGTGTCAGTTTACTCTAAAGTATGACAGGCATGTATTGGGTTAGGGGCCATTTAGCATAGTATTAAAAAGATGGGCCTGAGGATACATGGATACACAGAGCTGGGGTGAATTCCTATCCTGAAACTAGCTGGGTGATTTTGGACAATTTACTGAATCTATGCTGACCTCTTTCTTTACATGTAAAAGGAGGAACAATATTAATTTTTTAATAACACTGTCTTCTCTCCCACAGGATCATTGTTGGATTGAGTGAGATACTGTGTGTGGAAAGCACACACCACCACCCCGGCACATGGTAAGAGCTTGGTAAACATTAACAGTGTTTCTGCTCTAGTTACTGACACAGCACCAGGCAAGCGAACCACAGTGTGGTAAGCGCCATGGCAGAACAAGGCCAGGGCCTTACAAAAATACACATGGCGGCTTACATGGAGGAGGCAGGAAACACACTGGCAGGCAAATACGCCTGCCCTTGAAGCCGGGAAATGAAGATTTGGCATGAGAAGTCAAGTGGAAGGGAGGGGGCACAGGAGGAGAAAGGGGAAAGGTCATAGAAGCACTGATGTTTTTAGCCAGAGAGACTGCATGTTCCTGAACTTACATTCACTCACATCCTTTTTTAACGAGAAAATAAAATTTCATAACCAAGTAATAAGAGAATAGCAATAGTTATTACACCGTGTCTTATGATCTTCAAAACCGTGACTGAGTATAAGACATAAACCAAAAAGATTTTTACAAAAAAGAAACAAACAGATAATAATACAAATCTTTCTTTTTAATGAACTAAGATATACTAGTAGTATACATGAAACCAATTAAAATATATTGAAATACTTTAAAACAATGGCTTTTGTAATTTGGGGAAGTATTTGAATTTCTCCCTACATTCTACTTATCTCTCTTCTATTTTGCATATATATATATGGTTTCTTGTATGAGAGAAACCATGCAATATTTGAGCTTGTATGTCACTCAACATTCTATTCTCAAGTTGCAACCATTTATCTACAAATGCCTCAAGTTTATCTTAATAGTAGTGTAGAATTTCATTGTATATAAATACCACATTTTCCTTATCCATTCCTCTACTGCTGGACATATACATTGTTTCCAAGATCTAGCTATTAGAGATCGTGCTGTTATAAACATAGGTATGCATGTATCCCTGTAATATGATGACTTTAACTCTTTTGGGAAGATACCCAGAAGGGGGATAGCTGGGTCAAATGGAATTTCTATTTTTTTCACTTACATCCTTATAACAACTCCTCAAAGCAAATCCTATTAGACTCATTTTACCAAGGAGAAAACACTCACAGAGGTTAATTCGTTTGCCCAAGGTCACAGGGGTGGGAAGTGATAGCACCATACTGCTGTAGTATGAAGAGAGCCTACAACATCTCAGGTTTTGTTTGTTTGTTTCTTGTTTAGTATTTAGTTTAGTTTTGTTTTGTTTTGGAGACAGGGCCTCACTATGTAGCTCAGGCTGGCCTTGAACTCACTATGTAGCCCAAGTTGACCTCAAACTCACACTATCCTCCTGCCTCAGCCTCCCAAGTGCTGGGATTAAAGGGCATGCACCACCACCATCACGCCTGGCTCCTACAACACCTCTCTGTATTTAGTATAGCACTGTAGCACCCTGTAGGTGGTGTCTTACTCAGCAGCCTTCCCCCATAGACCGGCATGGACAGGGTCAGCCTCAGAGGACACAAGGTTGATTTAAGATTTGCCTACTCTCCTTAGGGAGCCCACAGCTTGATGAAGAAGAAAAATTTTGATAAGCCATATTACCAGACAGATTCCAACAATTGATAAGTAGCAATCTGGGACTTCTTCATGGGTTTCAGGTCTTCTTGGACTTTAAGATGGCGCTCATCTGAGGGAGGAAGAAGAAGACATTGCTAGTTGGAGAGTGGTTAGAAAGGGCAGCCTCCACAGAATGGTCAGAAAAAGACGTGGAGTTGGTGTGATGCAGACACGATGACTGGAGATTGGGGAAGATGAAGAGAATGAAACAAAGGAGGAGAGGTACAGCGCAGCGCCAAGTCACCGGGGTCACAAACGCCAGGCTAGGGCTGTGGGACTTGTTTCTGAAGCCAACGGTGAGACATTCAACAATGCTGAGAAGACACAGGTCCTGATTCGCTCTGTATCTTAGCCAGGCCTAGAAACAGAGGACTTGAGCTAAGAATGCAGTGTGAAGGCAAGGAGATGAGACGTTCCTGAGGACTTGGGGGCTGGATGTGGAAGTGGAAGGGGAGGAGCTAAGGGGCCTCTGAGCCGCAGGAGCGTGGGGTGGATGCTCCTCAAGCTCTAGGGGTTCTGCTCGGCTCGCCAGGCAAGCAGGGCTGGGCCCCGAGGGAGCAGGTAAACAGGAAAAGAGCCACATTGCCCTCCCGCCGCCACCCCTGGTTCCCTGTGCCCGGGATCTGTCAGCGCAGCTCCTTTCACACATCACAGTGCTTAGTTTTTATAGAATCGGGAGCAGGTGGGAAGTGATTCATAATTTCTATTTTCTGCCCCGGGGCCATTACTCCTTTTGTATTCTAAGAAATATGGCGAATTTCCAATAAATAATTTTTAATGGCTTGATTGAATGGTTGGTTGACAAGAAGGAACTGGCAGACAATTTGGTACATTTTTATAAATGTTTGAGGTTCCATAAATACTAACCCAATGATCTCTTACCTTAAAAGCAATTCCTTTATCATTACGATAATTGCACAAGGACAAGCACAGGTTGTGCTGCCCTTTCCCAGGCCAACACACCTGGAGATGCTTTAATGATTTGCCCAAGGCCGTAAAGAAAATCCGTGGCCATATCCGAGATAAAAGTTCAAGTGCCCCTGGGCTTGTCCTGTGTGTAGGCCAATGGGCTTCATTCTATACCCATACTGAGGCAGACAGAGGCTCCTCGTCATCCTCCAAATTACTGTCCAAGATCTGAGATTCCCACAGGGAAACAACTCTCATTAACAATGCGCATTCCTTTCTGAAATGCCTGTAGAAACATCTTTGCAATGGAAACTTGCCTGCTAAGCTGGGCATGGTGGCACACGCATGTAATCCCAGCACTTGGGAGGCTAAGGTGGGAGGATTGTTGCAAGTTCGAGGCCAACTGAGGCTACACAGTGAGTTCAGGGCCAGCCTGTACTACATAGTGAGACCCTGTCTCAAAAAAACAAAACAAAACAAAAAAAGAAACAAAGAAAGAAACTTGCTTACTAAATTTCAACTGATTTCTTAGATTACTAAGGGATTCTCCCATTTCAATTGTTTTTTGGGTTCCAGAAACACTTTATTTAAAATTGGAGTTGTGGGGCTAGGGATACAGCTTAGCAGCACATACCTGTCTGGCAAGTGCTAGGTCCTGAGTTCAATTCCCTGTACCAAAAAAAGAAAAAAAAAATAGAGTTGTAAATACATACCAAAATAAAATAAGTAATAAATGTAACCAAAAAAGATTATGTGTCTACACAAAATAAAAATAGCGTAGTAAAAGACAAAATGTTATATAATCAGACAAAGCCGTATAAACAAACAATAATGTAAGTCCATTCTAATACTTTCCTAAACTCCTTTCCTGCAATGTAGATGTGGATATAATCAGTGCCCAGGTTAAGTTTTAAAACTTTTATCTCTTGACTAATTCTCATAATACCCATAAATCCCATTCTCAAAATGATAATGTTTGGGGACAGAGAGATGCACCTTACACTACCTTTTGGTGTGCCTGTGCTGGATCTTTTGGCAAGAGGTACGGATGAGTGCTTCTGAAACTTTCCCATGCCTTTGCTTTCCTTAAAAAGCAGATTCTGAGCCAGGCAGCGTGGCGTTTACCTGTAATCCCAGCAGGCTGAGGCACAGAGAAAGGAAGATCACAAGTGTAAGCCCAGCCTGGACTACTTAATGACTTAGCAAGAAACACATCTTAAAATAAATAAATAAATTTTAAAAAAGAACACAGCTCCATGCAGAGGGGTCAGCACCCAGTACCACTGCACACCAAAAGCAGTTTATGGCCCACACAAGCTAGAGTGGCACTCACCAGTCAGCATTTCTAACTGGATCCCAGGTGCTGGTCCACAGACTACTTAGAGTTGCAAGCACACAGATTACACAGAGCAAATCAAAAATTAGTTTACATTCTCTTTAGAGCTCTCTGGGGAGCCACAGAGGCACCTTGACGTGCACGCGTGTGTGTATGCGTGTGCATGTGTGAGTGTACGG
>RJWM01029832.1:0-23990 GCA_004363535.1 Dasyprocta punctata | reverse complement strand
AATCCGAAAATCTGTACTTGGTGTCATAATTTTCTGAACACTAAACTTGCTGCAAGTAAGCTAGCACAATTTCTGAGATTAGGATCAGTATATTTAAAACTCACTGCTTGACCAAATGATAAGCCATTTCTTCTGCACCTAAGCAACATGTTAAAATCTAAGATAGAGATTAAAATTTATATGTGTTCTACAGTCGTGAGAACTAGAAATCTATGGGCAGAGGGTCCACATCCAAATATCAGCAGTGACCTTGCAAACTCACAACCTGAATATCAACCTGAAAAATGGTCTGTGAAGTTCACAGCTTGTTTGTAAAAGAAGTTTAAATACATTCTATGTGTTAAATCACTGATCACATAAACTGTTTATAACTCACTTAAGCATACAGTTTATAGAGCTCATTACTGAATGATGTTAAATGAAACAGAATAAATAAATTTATCATTAGAATACATATTACATAGTTTTGTGAAATATGAGACTGTACATGAATTTTTAAAAATTTCCTAATGATGCCTTCTATGAAGAACTCCAGTAGGTACATTTCAAGGTGTACATTGTGTTTTTAGCGTTTCCCTTAATCATTGAATTTTCATTCTTATAAACCATATTTATTCAAGGAATCTTCAATAGAGGACTCTGATTTTTCTACTAGGCACAAATATTTTGTTCTGCCTTAAAATACTTCATTAATAAAACAAAGATGAATTGAGTACAATTAAAAATGTTTTAGAAAAAATATTTATGTGAGTAAAGTATGCTATTCTGTGGTTAAAATTTAAAATCAGCACCCTGGTTTGCAACTATGTAATTTAAGTGGTGCAATCATTATTCACTCTAAGAAAGCTATTATATCCATTGACTATATATCTATTTCATTTTCTATATCAATTTTGTTTTCTACTATACCCCTTCAAAACCAGAAATCAATATTATTCAGGGCTGAAGCTAAAAGAAGTCCCAATGACTAAAGATGGGTTAATTTGGGCAACAAAATGGACAATGATAGGACAAGAAATAAATGTCTATGATTTTATCCTTACATAAGTATTTCACTATAAAATGAATAGGAAATGAGGTAAATATTCCTGATAGATTATAAATAATAAATATGAAAGGAATAAGAGAAATAGAAAATCATCATTAGAATATTAAAGTCAGTATTGCTGCATACAATTTTCATGGATTCAAATGTAATCAAAACTTCACATTATTAGGTGAAATCTTTATTAAAGTGAACATATTTGAATAGCCTCAAGGTGTACCACTGCTAAGAAGTTTTAATTAATGTGGTCTAAATTCTTCAATTTCCTTCCTTCCAGGAGATAGTTCACAATTATCTCTGCTTAAACAAATAGAGTATGGAAAAAGATAAACAGTCACTTTGCAGTGGAGAAACCTGGTAGATACTACCTAATTCAAGAATGACTCATATGCCAGAAATAAGTAAAATTGTCACTTTTTTATTTCCTGATGGAACATTACTTGATACTCACATATGTGTTATTTTTCTAAAATATCGAAAACACTAGCTTAACTATGAGAAACCATCTGACAAGACATTTACCGAAGTAGATTCTTTAAACTATTAGATCAATATTCCTGAAAAGTGTAAAAGTCAGGAAACAAAGAAATAACAAAAAACCAACATCTACTACAGAAGAATAAAAAGGAATGAAAATTCAAAATTTATATCTGATATTGGATCTTGGACCAGAAGGACTTCAATGGAAGACCTAATGAAATGCAAATAAAGCCAAATCTAGTTAATAATGTTCTACCATTTTTTCTTCATTTGTTATGTATAAAATAATGTAAGCAAAAAATTTAGGAGATGACAGTATGAAAATTATCTGTATTTTTATAACAGTTCTGTAAACTTAAAATTATTTGAAAGTAGTGTAATTTTTGTGTAGAGAACAGGATTTTAGACATATAAAGTATTTTACTTTGATGTATTTGATAAGTTCAATGAAGGGAATTTATTAATCAATTAGTTTACTAAGTATTAATCATATTTCTAATTTAGCTTTTCAACAGAATTATTGCATATGGATCTTACTTGTCACCTTTAAAAGGAAGTTAGTGGTCAATAATTTTGAATAATTATTTCTCATAAATATTTTCTTGTGCCTTAGAAAAGACTTTAGAGAAAAGAAATGGAACTAATTGTTGAGACTTTCTTCAAATGGGGAACTATGTGAAAAGTTCAGACAGTTGAATATTTTGATTAGGAAAATATACTTTATGAATTGAAAATAGCATCAGCTGTGACACCAAATAAATTTTTTTATTTTGAAACATTGTGGGTTACCTTCACGAATCTTGCAATATCTGCATTTAATAGTAATATGATTTGTTTTCTTTTTTTAAAATGTGTTTGGATTTTTCTTCCTTTCATCCAGTATGCATCATTAATCCCAAGGCTATGAATCCAGTTCACGTTACCCAGATTACCCACCTCTCTTCATTATGCTTGTCATCCTTGACAGGCTGCTTGCCATTACTTTACAGAGAAATGCTATCCACTTAGGTCTGTCTACAAGTTATCCAGTGGAATGATCTGGCCCCACTCTACATTTTTAAAAATCTAAATTTATTCTATTAATATCAAATCTAGTACATGAAAGAAAATGAAAAGTGCTATACAATACAAAAATAAATCCATACATACACATACATATTTAAATATGCACACCCATATGAGTATTAATTATTTTACTTACCAGAAAATTCATGTATATGAGAACTCTGGTTCATATACCAACCCATGTGATAGGAATATGTTAATCAATTAGTTTTCTATTAATCATTGTATCAGTTAATTCTGTGTCCCCCCAAGTACTCATAATTTGGACGGGGCTGAGTCTGGCATTCATGATTGATTTGTTGTCTAGCACTGGGATTGGTGGTGTGAGTGCTTCACCTGCCCAGGGCTGGAGCCAACATACAGTGTAAGGGTGAAGGGAACACAGGTCTTCTCTCTCTCTTTCTCTCTCTTGCCAGGCTTGCACACCTTGCTGTTGGGCGGCCATCATGAATGGCTGCTATACCACACTATGCTACCTTGGAGCCAACTAAGTATGGAATGAAACTCCCAAGAAACTGTAAGAAATAAACCTTTCCTTCCCTAATTTTGGGCATCAGGTATTTTGCCACAGCAGCAGTGAAAAGTAACTAAGACAATCATGTTTCTGATTTAGCTTTTCGACAGAATTACTACGTATTCTACAATTTCACAGAAAATACCTTTCAAAATGTGCTTGTGGTGTGTGGTGGTACACATTTGTAAACACAGCACCTGGAAGGCTGAGGCAGGAGAATTACTCCTGGACCATGTAACAAGAGTGTGTGTAGCAAAAACAAAATGCCCCTTTGGGGTTAGTGTGACTCTGTCTGCTTTTTTAAAAAAGTACTTGCAAGTCAAATGTTTTGTCACCTATTTAGCTGATATATTTATAAATCATACCTAATTCTCAATTTTATAAGGATATCAGGACATCTACTTTAATAACACACAACCATTTCTTTGTATTACTTTCATGTAAGGCTGAGAGGAAGGGGTATGTGAGTGTGTGTGTGTGTGTGTGTGTGTGTGTGTGTAGTAGAGATAAAGAAAAGTATTAGAAGTGAGAATAGTCAAGGGAGGATCAATGGGAGAAATAGAATTAGTCTGCTTTTAAAGTATGCTAAAGTCAGGTTCTTTGAAAGTAAAGATATCAACACCAACCTGATGATGTACATAGGCAGAAGGAGGACATTAAAGATTTAAATTGGTAAATTGGTTCTTAATAGCTTTTCTGAACTATTACTAATTCAGAGATTAATGGACCCATTTTTAAGAAAAAAATGTTATTATAAAGAGAAATTATATCATAATATATAATATATAAAATATTTTTATTTTTCATTGTCTCAGACATATGCACTCATACTTCTTTCACATTTTTCCTATTTCTGTCAGATTACTGATTGGTTTAACAGCTGGTAACAATGCACATTTATTTTCTCAGGATCAACAGGTGAGAAGTCCAGATACAGCTACCCCTGGCATTCTGTTCCGAGTCTCACAAGGCGGCAGTCACAGCATGCGCTGGCCTGCAGACTCATCTGAAGAAAGTTTCAACTAAGGAGAGCTCCATATCAATACCCACTCAAGTAGCTGTGAGGAGTCCTCCTTTGAGACTAATGACACAGATTTACCTGCTGACTGATGGCTATGGATCACTTAGCTCCTCAGTCACATGCAGTCCCACATGACAATCGCAATGTCACTCAACACAGCAGCCTGATCCTTTAAGACTAAGAAAATCTTTCACTTCACAACAAGGGGCTATGCCAGCCATATTCTGGTCAATGAAGATAATGGAAGTGGAAGTCACTAGTTATGTTACTGTCTGCATAGTGTTCTAGAAAACTTACCTGCTGAAGTTTGAACCCCTGGTAATTCAGAATAAGACTGCACTTGGAAAATAAAAGAAAGTTAAGTTCACATGTGGCATGGGTCACAAATGCAGTACAATTGGTGGTCTTTATAAGATTAAGACATAGACAGATGTGTAGGTGTTTGCCAGAGGTATGTATGAGAGGGATATGTAGATATAAGGGGCTCTTGGAGTCATCCACCCAAAACTTCTTGGAATGCATGGTTAGAGATTAAAAGATAATTTACAGGGCCACAATTTCAAGTAGGATCAACATACAATGCCTTAAGGAATGAATGCTCTCACCCTTTCCTACCCATACTCCAATTTTTATCACTTGGGGTCACCCTAAGGGCAATCATGTAGCAGATCACCCTGACCTTCTTCTGTTCGCCAGGGCTCTATCAATAAATAGTCACAGAAGCTTCCATGTCTTCATGAGACCCCCTCATAGTAAGGGAATCTTAGTTAAGGGTTCTTGGAGTTCAAATTGGAGATTGACTCTGAGAAATCTCTTATCCTTTGCACCATGGTGCAGTAATGAACTGTGACAGACCAATATAGATGAAAGACTATCTAAAGAACTAGGGAGGAGATGTTCATCTCCAAGCCAATGACAGAAGACACAAAAGGCAACAACTCTGCTGACACTTTGATTGCAGACTTCTACCCTCTAGATTGGTATAAAACAAATGAAATTGTGTTGCTTAAGGCTCAGTTGTGGTACTTTGTTATTCCAGTCCCAGCAAATGAAGATATACAGGCATGCTGCTTAGTATCAGTCCTCTGTCTTATAACTGTGGCCAAAAAGCTTTTGGATAGTAACTGATATGGTTCCTAATCAGCCAATTAGATGCAGGGATTGTGCCACACTCTATCTCCATAGCAGCTCAAGGGACCTGTGTCAAAGGCAGCTGGAAGTATGGTCTCAGCCAGCTGTCTCTGTTTGTATCCATTTCCAAGGGGGTGTGCACTACAAACAAGAGATGGTGCGATGTGACTTTTCACCACAGCACGGCCATCTGAAGTTCCTTCGTAGGAAGGCCAGCTGGATTCAGGATTTGAAAGAAATTCACAAATTCATAAATTAGGGAAGGCAAAAGTCTTCAGACTTTAATGCAGTCTTAGGTGCTGATGACCTCTAGAAGCAAGTCTGTTTTAATTTTTAACATAAGATCCAGAAAGCCTAGAAAGTTTCATCATTAGTTTGGCTTACAATGCAGGAATTAAGATGTAAGGGACAGTAGGGAGAAGATGAAAAAATAGTAAAGCATTAATATTCCGACACTGCTGATTATTTCTATAGCTCTCCTGAGGGATGTTATTATTTATATTCTTAATTAAAGACTGCTTCACTGGAAGCATTCAAATCCTTGTGAGAAATTCAATGCTATTTTACTAAAAAGGCACTGAAGCATTCAGAGTGCATGACACACTGTGAAAAGCAGACCTGAGCATCCTTCCCGAATGCCTGACTAGGGTCTCCAAGAGTCTAAGAGATGAACTGGAATTTTCGCAGTTACTGCTCTGTCCAAGTTTTTTTTTTTTTATGTATTATTTTCAAAAGCAAAAGAGAAAAAGGATAGAAATAATACAGAATTTCAATAAAAAGTGGGAAATTAACACTACTTAATATATTGCATTTTGTTATCAAGTGTTTTAAATTAATAAGTACTGAATCCAGATCATAATTTCGGCTTTGTGTCTTTTTGGGCAAAGGGATACTGGATCTCAATTTACCATGGATTTCTTAGATTAAGGTCTTTTCCAAAAAAGAACTCTTAGGAGAAAGAACTTTAGAAAGTTAATAAGATCTAAATGATTCTTAAATAATATCCTGCAGCAAAACAAACAGTTTACCAAAGGATATTGGATTTTAATTCTTTTACACAGTTATGCATATTCCAGAGTTACCATAAACACCCACTGAGGACAAGGGTGGATATTAAGAACATTTTCCTGACTTTGAAGATTTTAGGTACTTGAGGCTCATTTGTAGGCATGCTTTTAGCACTTGAATATAATACCTTGCACACAATATTTATAATATATATAAACTATTTAAATCAGAGGAAACAATTTTAAATTACTGTGTCTTTCCTCTCATTCTTTAATATTATTATATATTATGAGAAGTATGTAAAAATGATGATAGGAGTAGAATTTTTCCTCTATATACCTGTCTAGCACACACACTTAAGTTTGAAATAAAATTTTTGAGGGCAGGAACCAAAGCACTTTAATTCTTAAGACAACTGCAAGCAAAATTACATTATTGTTACAATACTTGTTAGCTTTTCACAGTCTAGTTATTGCAAAGGCATGGGGATAAATGCTAATGGACAAAGTCGGGGGAAATAAAACACCTTAATGAAAGTAAAATTTAAAATAAAAAGACATTCAATCCACTGACTTCTAAAAGAGGCTAAATATGCCTCTGTATATTGCATTCTAAAGTTGTATTGCTTACTAATAATGGTTTGTGTCCTGGATTCTCCAGTTAATTGTGGGGAAATGCGTAACAGAACCACTGCACAACCCATAGAGGGAAAACCATTTTCTCACTCTGTCAAGGACGAGGAGGAAGCTGGTAAAATCCATGCAGCCACACATCAAGCTGCCTGTGGGATGAATGTGAACACCGTCACCTTCGAGCCGTGAAGAGTGTTCTGCTCACTGCACTTCAACTGCCTACACTGCACCTTGTGTTTTAGATAAACATGGTCATTCATTTCACTTATCCAGTCATTCCACACACTGAACATGTTTCTTTTGTACAATTTAATCTAGGCATTTAACATATTCTTGGAAGAAGCAACACCACATGGTACCAAGTCATCACATTTTAAAAGGGAAATCACTTTTTTCTTTAAAAGTGCTCTTAAAAATGTGCAAAAGTACAAATGGGACTGCTAACTTATAATGTATGTTACAACAGGCACATCTCCTTCCTTCACAGTGCCACACGGGGAGGGACTTCCGGGAACCCAGCCCCGCTGTGAACCGACTTCCAGAGGATTAATGAAGTCTGGGCGACCTCAGGTAGCAATGAGTACCACGTGCGACTCCCGCTGCGAAACTCTCAGGCCTTGGGAGCTTCGTGAAACTGAAGTCCCCCTCCTATATTTAATGAAAATTAACATTTACAAGGGTGCATTTGCGTACATTATCATACAAGAAAGATGTCCCTTTGCCAGAAGTTAAACTCGTACATTTCCTTGCTATTTCGTAGTTCCACCTTGGTAGTTTCTTAAGACTGTAAATTATATAGTACTCAGTTAAAATATTTCTTCATAAATAGTTACAAATCCTGCCCACAAACAAAGGGGAAAGAATCTTCCATTCAAAATAAAAGTGACATTTCGATGCCACACAAGAAGCAATGCTTAGAGATACGCTGTTGTTCCAGAAGAAAATGGTCAACTACTCAGCTGAAGACAAGACCGCCGTTGCCCGGGATCGCGGTGCACAAAGAGCAAAATATCAGGCAACAGGACCTCAAAGCAAAATAAAGGTTTGAGGGTGAAGCATAATTTTAAAGTATAGTTTTGGGTTTCAAATATAAACCCCAAAATTTTCAGGACAACAGATGGGTCATTTTAACTGGATCCAGGTGTATTAGTTCAACTCAGGATACAATTTTTCTCATGCACTGTTCTCAAGAAACGTTTTCCTGAAACAAGTGATTCAGAAAACAAGGACTGTCCTGCACTGATAACATGCCCCCAATGAAGCTGCTGCCTTAATGATGACTTAACTTTGGATTTTGCCATAATGAAGGCACTTATTTACAATGCAAGAAATGATCTTTTGACAATGACTGAAGAATATATAGATAATATATCTCAAAAATTTGAAAAGCAATTAAATATAAAATCATATAATGATACATGTAGCTTCACATTTATTTTCATTTGATTTTAATATTTTCCATACCCTAACATAAAAAGATTCACTGTTCTTCAAAATACACATTTCAAAAAATTAGTATGAATTTTAGGTGGAAGGGGTTATAATAGTTAAAATATGAATAGTCATTGCCAGGGAAATTTTTGTGTGTTTTGGGGCATCATTACACATTAAAATGAAAATTAAAACCTACTTTTAAGCTCAGAGGTTACAATTTAATTAAAGTCTAAGGTAAGTACAAGTTCTCCAGTTCCTGGCCCTTTGAAGATGATTTTCTAAGTCTTCATTATAAAATTTCTACACAAGTTTATATTTTCTGTGGCTAATTTTGGATAATTGAACAGCAATGGAAAAGAGGATGCTAGTTTAATAAGCAGTCTTCTGGAAAACCCCTTTGCTAATGAATAGCCTGCTGTGACCAAGGTTCTATCCACTGAGGACCGTCCTGCTCAGGATACAAAGCTACTTCCCCACCTGCTAGCCCTGCTGCCTCTCCAGCCTTTAATTATAACTTGGCTGTCTCTTCTTGGAAAACAACACAAACTGAAATAAGGAAAAAGAAGGGTTATCTAAAAATGGAAGCTGGGAAAGATGTTTATTCACTGCATTTAATACTTTATATTCTTTATATTGAAACGTTTCATAACTGCAGCTAACAAAATTGTGAAAATGCAGAACTAGATTAAATGAAAAAATACGCCTGCTACCTAGAGAAGGATCTTAATATCTTCTTCAGATATATATACAGTTTTGGAAAATTTGCATACAGTATGAAAACTTTCCATATTATTCTAGTAACAAATTTTTTCTGGTTTTGTGTTTTGAAGGACGCATTGGTACTTGGCACTCTGGTTACATGGCCAAACAGAAAGTATCATACTACATATTGCTAGCCTGGAAAAAGGTCAAATGAAAACTTAGAATAATTTTCACTGAATGTATATGTGAAAGTCCACAATTCTGTACAATTTAGAGAGAACAGGTAAAAAATATAGAGACAACATACATTGAGGTACAGTTCTTGTGTATTATAATTACAGATAGTAAGAATATGTAAGTGTTGAACTAATAGAGATAATTTAATATTGATTTTTCACATAGGAAAATAGTTAAACAGTTTTTTAAAAAATTATTTGTCCTAAAGTTTTATTTCACCATGTCAATTATTCGCATGAACAAGTGATGTCCACTAGAAACACAATATATATCATTTGAATCAAATTAGAATAATCTCTGGATATTTGGGGTAAAAAAATACACATATAGTTATTTGTTTTGTTCTGTGTTTTTGAGACAGGGCCTCAGCAGTTCAGGCTGACCTTGAACTCACTATGTACACCAGACAGGTCTCGAACTTGCAATGGTGATCTCCTGTCTCAACTTCCCACGTGCTGGAATTACAGGCATGAGCCATTACGCCCGGCTACACTTCTAGTTTTATCTGAACAGCTGATTATCTGTTAGTTGTATATCAGCATATAGCTGAAACTCTGATATGTTTACTATTTATAAAACATCAGAAGTAAAAAATTCATTCTATTATTTTTCAATAAAATATATTTTAGAAGATATATACCTATATATATATATACACATGCACACACACACACATACTCACACACATGTTGCTTTTATTGCACTGAAAAAGATTTCATAAAGTGAAAATGTGACAACTTGGAAATGCATCAATGCCCCTTAGCCATGCAGTCCACTTGAATAAAACTCATTTTTTTTCTCGTGATCAGGAATCACTCCTTGATGGCTGGGAACTGTGCTCCTCAGCATACTGGAAAGTATCATATCATAGATGGTTAGCCTGGGAAACGTCAAATTGAAACTTGGAAGTATAACTTGCACTGAATGTATATCATTTCCCCACCATCATAAAGTTATCATAAGTCAAACTTTGATAGCCTGGGCACCATAACAATAGATAAAAATATACATGCATAGATATAATATGTATAGTCATGCTGCAATATATATTCATATAATATATTCAAGCTATATATATAATATATATTCATGCTACATTTACAGATATATTTATATATCTTACACGTGTACCCTTCAATACATATATGTGTAGAAATGTTTGTGTATTGCATGTGCAGTTTATTTTCTGTTTTGATATTTACAGTACAGTGAACAATATTTATTCAAAATGAAGATACAGGCTAGGACACCCTGGTTTCTGCTGAGGATCTGTTTTCTTTTCATTTGACAATGATGGTAGTATGTGACCTAGTCTATGTAGAGAAATAAGTCTACATCTTCCCAGATTTACGCAGTCCTTGAGTAGAGTGTGCACTATAATAGAAGGGAGAGACAGTAGAAAAGAGACACATTTCAATTAGATACGGAAATAAATGAATTGGGATTAACTGCACTTCAAGTTATAATTATACAAAATTAGTGAGCCACAGAATAAATGTTAAGCCAGGGGCTGCAAGCTATGTTCTACAGCACCCAAAATGGTGTATAGTAGATTCCTGAGCTGACCATTTGCACAGTCCTTGGTTCATACCTTGGACATTTCCGATGCAGTCATATGCTGGTAAATGTTCCCTTGTGAAAATGAAAAGGTTCTACCGCAGTGAAAATGTACTGGGATTCTCTCATTGTTCTAATCAAGTTTCAATTTTGAGATCCTTTATCTTCATTAAGGGTGATGAAATCTCTTCCTACAGGAAATGTGAATGTTAAAAGTGGTAACTGAAAATATGAAATGAGGTTAAAACTTGGTGCTATCAAAGAAATGCAAATCAGGACAAAGTTGAGATTTCTCTTCAAATGTACAAACAAGCAAAGCAGTTATGCTTTAATTTTCTTTCAAAATTTTATAATGAGAATTGTCAAGGGTGTAGAGTACTTGAACACTAATATCATATATACAAAAATGAAAATTAGCTTGATATTATCAGAGGGAGATTTTGTTATCCTAAAGTATTTGATGTTTCATGAATCCTACATTAGAAATATTGTGAATATTCTTGCAATTCATGAATTATACTTGAAATTATCTCTTACATCTTCACTTACAAAACAGGAATACATTCTTTTTTTTTATTCATTGCCACAAAAATAACAAGTTTAAAGAGCACCAAACGCAATTGAATAATAGAGGTGAAGATACCTTGAATGGGCCACATAAATACTGGACCTTAAGTTTTTCCATACTAAGCATATTTAATAGAGTAAATGCTAGAAATAACTAAACATAGTGAAAACAACAGAATTAACAAAGAAGACTTTATTATTTTTTGACATTTTAAAATCCAAATGTTGCATTTTAAAGTACATCTCATGTGGTTTCTGGGTTAAGAAAATGAGGCAGCTTCCACTTTGAGAAAAAAAGAAGGTGTGATTAAATGTGATTGTTTTCCAATTTACACACACAGGACATGCTAAATCCAATTTAAAGAGGAGGACTCAAATTATTGCAGAAAAAATATAAAAAAGAAACAACACAAAATATAAATACATACACTCGATAATAATCAGATAGCATCTTGGAGGATTTACTTCATATATTTTATATATATATATATATATATATATATATATATATATGGTGCTTATCTTCTATACTTAATATTACAACATTTTGTAAGTTGCCCATATATAAGGAGTTGAAATTTTAGTAGAGGAACTGAAGATTTCGGTAATAACAAGTATGCTTGAAGAAATGTTATTTGCATATAACTAGAAAGCAAAAGAATTTCCTGTTTTAAGACAAGACACATGGCAGAATTTTATTGCTGTAATTTGGTTATCTAGCCTGCCATAATGCTTCAACAGTTGCAATTTGACTAAATTTTTCCCTATTAAAAATAAAATTTCTCAAAATGTTTGGGGATTACACTTATTATCTCACACATACACACACACACACACACACACACACACACACACACACACACCGAACATCTATTTAAAAGAGTGTTGCCATATATATGTGCTCCAAATATATAATTTTTCTGAATGAGCTTTTTGAAATGGATAATTATTCTTGGTCCCAGATTAAATTTTGAAATTAAATAGCATTCTGCCTTGATTCCAGACTCCTAATTTAATGCTCAAAATAAATGGCAGATTACGTAGTGATTGCTGTAATCTAAATGTAACTGCTTAGCTTACTTTCCAATTAAAGAAATTTAGATAAATATAGTGAGATATTTTTAACCACTACCGAATTACTCCATGAGCACAGGGTGCCAGGCACTTGACATTGCAACCAGTATTTTTTTATTTTCGCAAATGATTTGAAATGAAAAAACATTTTTTGCTTTATGCAAATTATTGGCACGATTCGGACAATTTACAGCTAATCATATTATTCTGTCTATTAATTGTCATTTGGCATTTTTCTCAGATAGAAAATACTATTAAGACATTTTGCAGATGCCGTGCTCCAAGAATGAAAGTCAATGGGCTCTACACCTGAATTTTCCACGTCACAACATGAAGCATCCTTAGGTCCAGTGACAGGAGGCTCCAGGTAACAGCAATAAAGCTTACCATTTTCAAGCTATTTGTTAATAGAAAGGAGTGATAAAATATGATGTGTTTAATTTTTTTAATAACACTAAAAGAAATTGTCATTAATCCCCTTGAAAAAACTCTCACTTGCTTCAAACTCACTAATCCCATCATTCTGTCCCCTTTCTGAAGCAGTTCTGTAAGTCCTCATTCTTTAGTGTCCTTAGTTGTGCTGTCTTGGCTACTGCAGTGTTCTGAGTTGATTCAAAATATTTACTTTCATGGTAACTTTGACTTCAAGAAGATCCAAATGTTTCATGACGCCTGATTCAATAAATAAGATTAATGAAGAGAAACCATGATATTTTAAGGAGCTTTCTGCTGGATGCCACTGGGTAATAGCATTTATCATAATTTTTTATCACGCCTTGTAAAGATATTCGTGGAAGATGACTCATAGAACTCCTTCAGAAAGAATGAAAGGATAAGTGTTCAAAGGGAGTAAGACTGTTTTTAGGGTGAGAGACAATAAGTCTTTTAATATAATAAATATTTTGCATTTAAACATTCACCATACAATTTGATCACCACATACAATTTATAGCCCTTTTAGAATCTTTGTATTTTAACTGGAACATTTTTTTATATTTGTATTCCTAGCACCTGTTGCATCATTTTTTGCTGACTAGGTCCATAGTGAGCACAGATCGTTGCTTATATATAATAGAGAACATAGACTGCAGAGTTCTGCAACTAAGGGGAAAGCAGTTTCTGAAACTGACCCTGTTCCTTACCTGGATATTTTGCCTTGACAAATTGGTGGCTCCGGTTGTAATTCATCTAGAGATACACCTTGGTTGTTTCAGCCCTTCAGGCTAAGTAACTCAGTTTTTTTTCCAGTAAGAATTCGAATCAGCACTGTTATCTGTAACCTGGGAGAACCATAGAAACAGCAAAGCACCAAACCTGCTGCATTTAGAACACAGAAAATAAAGGGGGCTCCTTTTCATCCTCATTCTACTAATAAATAAATGAAAATAGAACAGTGCAGAACCAGGAGACATTATAGGAGATAATTTACATCAAGAAGCGCAGTGTCAGTTGTTGTGAACAAAAACTTGAAAGCTGTCTATAATTTTCTTTGACAATAGTTGGGATAATAGCTATGATATATAGGACATTTGAGGCAGGAATTATCTATTTTGTAAAAGTAATAACATCTGTCATGTAAAAAAATATCAATTCATGCTTCATAGAAAATGTCTATATTTTACTCTCTACTATAAAAATATTATTTTGTTGCCAGATAAATTCTAATCTGTAATACTTAAAAATATTGAAAATCTAATCTTATTTCATGATGACTTTCATTATCATTGATTAGAAATCACTTGCATATCTGACAATTATTTTAAAAGCAATCTGTTTTTCTCCTCAAGAATGGAACTTTTTAAGTATGTTCTAATAGATATTTTTAAAAACTAGTCATTACTGACTATATTATTGTGGTGCTTATTTATCTGAGGCTTCATTTATTTTATTTATTTTTTGAAAAAATATAATCAGCCATTTTCTTCACCTTACTTTTCTTCCTTATTGAAATAAAAATAGGGTAAAAACAAAAGAATGTAAGTAAGAAATATCCATCATTCATGCATCTATTTATTTTACATATGCTTTATGCATATATGTTTTACAAATATTTGCTGCATTTTGAAGGACTACTATGTGTAAGGAATTACACATGTTTAGCTGGGTGTGGAATACACATGTGTAAACTCAGTACCCTGAGAAGTTGAACAGGAGGATTTCAGTATAAGTCCAGCTTGAGCAAATTAACAACTTAGCAAGACCATTCTCAAAAAATGAAAATAAAATTAAGTCCTGGAGATGCACCTTAGTGCAGAGGTTCTTGGTTCAATCTCTGATACAAAAAGAAATTGCAAATGTTTGCAGACCATTGATAGTATCTGCTATTTCTCTTGACTTTTAAAAAACATTATATATAATATCTGATTTATATTTTAGATCTTAAATTTTAAATTTAAAGATTTTAAATTTAAGACTCAAACTTTCAATTTATATTAAAACCAAATTCTCTGTTTTGGGTTATTTTCATTTCTTATATTCCAATCTGCAATATGTGCATTATGTCACACTAATTTTGTGTGGTGTGAACACTTAAAATCTAACTTTTTAGGTATTTTAACAGTACAGTACTGTACATTGTTATCTATTATAATCATGATATAAACTAACACCCCTGAGCATATTTGTCCAATAACTGAAAATTTGCATCCTTGATCATTATCTTCCCAACTCTTACGTCCCCAGCTCTGATATAATCATTACATTTCCTGTTTTTCAGTTCAGCTTTATTACAAATGAATTTAGTTAGTTGATGTAGCATTTGTCTTTTCTTATTGTCTTATTTTAATTAATATAATGCCTCCCAGGTTTATCTATGCAGTTGCAAATGACTGGATTTCTTTCTTTCTAAAGGATTAATAGCTGGTGATTTTGTTTTCCATTTCTATAGGATGTTTGTTTGCTCTTTTGCTTACTACCTTTGTTGTACAAAAGGCTTTGAATTTTGATATAAAGCCAACTGAAGTTTCTGGATATTTCTTGTGAGTTGGGGTCTATTCAGAAAGTCTTTCCTTAAACCTATGACTTCAAGAGTACTTATCTTCTAGCAGGTTAAGTGATTTTGTTTTAATACTGAGATCACTGAAGCATTTTGATTTTAGATTAATTCATGGCGAGAGACTGGGATCTAGCTACAATCTTCTGTATGTGGGTATTATTTTTCCCAGCACCTTTTGCTAAAGAAGTTATCTTTCCTCCAGTGTATATTTCTGGCTCCTTGTCAAAGATGTGGTAACTGAATGTGTCTCCGGTTGTTTCTTCAACACCTATTCTTTTCCATTGGTTTACAAATCTGTTTTGTTTTAATGCCATTCTGTTTTTAACATTGTAACAAATCAAAGTATATGTGTGCATGTAAAAATATGTACTGTATCTTTGTGATATGTCTTTAAACCTGGGATTGTGCTGCTTCCTGCCTTCCTCTTTTTACTCAAGATTGTTTTTGCTATTCTGGACCTCTCTTGGTTCCATATTTACTTTAAGATAGTTTTCCCTATTTCTCTGAGGAATGCTATCAGTGTTTTGAGCAGCACTGTGTTAAATCTGTATCTCAGTTTTGAAAACAAGGCCATTTTGACAATGTTGGTTCTGCCTATCCAGAAATAGTGGAAGTTTTCCCGATTTTCTGATGTTCTCTTTGATCTCTTTTACAGACCACTGAAGATTTCATTGTAGTGATTCTTCACTTCTTATATTAGATTAGTAACTATGTATTTAATTTCTTGATGGAGTTGTAAAATGGTGTGGTTTTCATAATTTTTTCTTGGTGAGTTCATTATTAGTGCACAGGAGTATTATTGATTTCTTCATCCTGCTACATTGCTGAATTTGGTTAATTCTAACTTTTTGGCGGAATTTTTGAGGCCTTCTATGTAGAAGATAATACCACCTGCAAATAATGATAATTTGATTTCTTTTCTTCCTGTGTATATTCTTTTTATCTATTTCTCTTGCTCCCAATTACTTTAGTTAATGTTTTGAACACTATATTGAATAGGAGTTATCACAGTGAATATTCCATCTTTGTTTTAATTTTAGAGGGAGAGCTTTCAGGTTTTTCTACTTAGTAGAACATCGACCATTGATTTGTCATAAATGAATTTTACTATTGCGGTAAGAAACTTATAAATGAATTTTCTATTTTCTCTAGAAATTTTGGTCATGAGTGTGTGCTGTATTTTGTCAAAAGGTTTTTTGTATCTATTGATATGAGCATATGATTTTATTCTTGCCACTGTTTACATGGTATATTACATCTGTTCATTTGTGTACTTTGAATCATCCTTGCATTTCTGGGATGAAACCTACATGGCAGTAATGTATTACCCTTTTGATGACTTGTTGCATTCTGTCTGCTAGTATCTTGTTGGAGATTTTGTGACTACATTTATTAAAGAGATTGACCTATAGTGTACTTTTTTAGTTGAGTCCTTATCTGCTTTTGGAATCAGAATAATGTCTTTTTGGCTCAGTTTTGTAATTCATACAGTTTTAGAAATCTCTCCATACCTTCAAGACTCACCAATTTGTTGGAGTATAATTTTGCATAATAGTATTTACTAATGGTTTTCAAAGTTTTTTTGTGTGTGTATCTTTTATGATTTTCCTTTTTTCATTTCTAATCGCATTGATGTAGGTCTTTTATTTTTTCTTTTAGTAATTTGGATAAAAGCTCATTTTCTTTATTCTTTCAAGGAAAATGCTGTTTAATTTACTGATTATGAGTATTGCTTTTCTTGGTTTCAACTTCACTAATTTCTGCTCTGATATTTCCTTTTACTGGATTTGGTTTCAATTGTTCTTGTTTTTCTAGGACCTTGAGGTACACCGTTTGTTTCTTCATTTGAATTTGATCTTTTTTATCATGTGAGCAATTATATCTATACATTTTCCTTTCAAGACTACTTTCATTATGTCCTATAGGTTCTGGAATACATCATTTGATTCTAGGAATTATTTAATTTTTTTATTGATTTGTTCTGTGACTCACTGAATGTTCAGAAGGCTATTTAATAATAAGCTTTTTGAAGAATTTTGGTGGTATCTTTTGTGATTTATTTCTAGTTTTTGTGTGCAATGGCCTGATAGTAGACATGAAATGATCTTCATTCTTTTGTATTTTTTCAAGGATGCTTTCCAGATAAGTATGTGCCCTGCTGGAAGAAAGTTGCATATGGTGCTAAGAAAAATATGTATTCTTCTGTAGTGGGATGGAATAAGTCATAAATATCTATTACTCCATTGTTGTAGTCCAGGAGTACAAGGAAAACAAGACAATATAGTACACATAAATTATAGTATTATTTATAATGGTCACCCAAGAAGTTAAGTACAAAGAAAGTGCAGGAAATCTGTCCACACACTAAAACCCTGAGAATCCAACTGAGGGCCTGGATCCCACAGCAATGTTCTGCATGAGTCCCGCTAAAGAGCTAGAGCCCATGACAATGCCTCCCATGAGTCCAGCTGGAGGCCTAGAACCTATGTCAATGACTCATGCAAGTCTGTTTCATGAATCTATGCTGGAAAGGCCTAAAGGTCAGCTGTGGAAGCTAGAAAGTCTACGCCAGAGGGGTGATGGATCTGTGCCATTAGGTTGAAGGTCCTGCACTGGAACCAAGAAGTAATGCTCAAAATAATGACCAAGGCTCCCCCAAAAAGTACCACAACCATCCTCAGTAGCAACAGGTTCCCGAACTTCTCTGACGATGAGAACAGCTGAGTTCATATCAGGGAGACAAGCTTCTGGAGTTTGAACAGCTCTCAACTTCCCCTCTGGAGCCAGGAAGTGATGCTCAAAGTAAGGTCCAGAACTTCCCCAAAGTGAACCACGGCCATTCTCAGTGACAATATCCTGAGTTCCGCTGATAGTAACAGCCTTGTTCATACCAGGGAGGCCATCGTGACAAGCTCCTCCAGGAGAACAAACAGCTCCAAAAGAACCAACAGCTCCAAACAACAGCATTACTCTTCCTTTCCAGGTCTCTTTTTTATGCTGGCAAAAATCCTCTGGCAGACCATTCACACTCACCACCACACTGATTCAGTTCAGCTGATATTTGAATTGATCATCAGTTTTCAATCCACCACCTCCATTTTCTTTGGAGGACTGATTCAGCTCTAATATTTCTTTGTTAATACTTTGCTTAGTTGATTTATTTCTGAAAGTGGGCTTTTGTGATCACCAACTCTGATTGTGTTGGTGTTTATTTGATCTTTTATGTCCAGCAGTGTTTGTTTTATGAAGTTAGGAGCACAAATATTCAGTCTGTATATATTTGTAATTGTTATCTCTTCCTGGTGAATTGTTCGCTTGACTAATATAGAGTGACCTTTTCTTTACTTTCTGATCAGTATTAGCTTGAAGTTTACTTTGTCTGAGAAAGTTATACCATAGTCAAAGAATTAATATTATAATGTACAAAGAACTGAATTCCTTCCATTCATGTTTTATAGTTTTAAGTACACAGATCTTTTATCTACTTGTATAAATTTATTCCTATTTTATTTTAATAGCTATTGTACATGGGATTATTTCCTTGACCTTGAATTATTTCAGGTAGGAATTTTATTACATCTTGAACATTATATATTTTTAAAGATTTGGGATATGAAGTTCTGATTTTGAAGGTTTATTTCTAAGTATTGTTTTTCTCTCCAAAACTCTGTTCTACAACTTTTACCTTCTTCAAATTCACTACATTCTGTATTGCCAGTGCAATGCAATCAAATAAGTACCACTGTTTATCTTCTGCTTTCAAACTCATAATTCAGAAGGGATGTTCTTGAAAGAAATCATAAATAATTGAAAAAGACTGGCCTCATTTTTTTCCTCTCAGGATTCACCCATTTGCTGCCTTGAATCTCATATTTAGGTTGTGTCATTTCAAATAATTTCTTAATCTTTATAAATGTTTAAATTAAGAAGTAAAATTTGTCTTTTCTATACCAAGATGGTTAGGAAAAAATGTCCCACAATTCAATGTCAGAGTGGGCAAGTGAAGAAAATCAATTGGAAAAAAATTAAGCTTCATATTGAGAAAACAGTAAAATGAGAGTACCTTTAAAGTGATAGATAAATGTTAAATCATGCACTAGCAATATTTAGTATATTCACTACATTAATAAAGTCTACTTTAGAGTTAATATTTTCATTGATTACAAGGTAGACTAATGATAATAAGCTATACTGCTCCATGTTTGACAATTAAGAATAATTTTATTTAATAAATATTGAAACATTTAGTAAAACATGCTTAACTCACCTGAATTATTTTTTCAATAAAGTAGGTCTTGCATTAAACTATTTGCAATGGCTTTTATAAACATCTTCCAGAGTTCTTTTTATTGTATGTCTTCTATCTGTGCTGTTTCTTTATAGATTTTCTTTTGCAAAGTGATTTAATTTAATAGAATCTATTGATGAGCTCAGAAGCAAGCAAATTGGCCTATTAGTTTCTGGAAAGATCCAGTATTGTTGGGCTGGGGATATAGCTCAGTAGCACAGAACCTTCCTGGCAAACATGAGGTCATGGGTTCAATCTGCAGTACAAAAAAAAAAAATCCAGTATTAAATAAAAATCCAGGATTAAATAAAAAATATTAAATAAGGTAAGTATGAGATTAGCTAATGTTCACACCAATCTTGATTTATAGCCCATTATTTTTTTCTTACATTGAGCCATTTTTTGACTAACTAATGAATAGATGAGGTAGAATATATCCTGATACAGGTGCTATGTTTCTATTTAGGTAATACAATTTGTATAAAATGAAAACTGATACATTACAATTTGTGTTGCAGCTTTCAAAATAAATTATCTATTGATCAAATACTCAAGTGAGATCTTAATCAAGTTTGTCTCAAACTCATACTCATGGAAATAAAATCAAGAAGGGAAACTTTCCAATTTAGCCTCATAAAACAAAGCTACATAAAACATCATTGTAATCATTATAGGAATAAGAAAATAGGTGAGAATTTCCACTGCTAAGTTAGATAGATTCATATTCTTTCAAATAGATAGATTACTAGTTAACTCCATTATAATGTTTTGTTTATTTTATTGCACTTATAATACCTATCACATTCACAGATTATTAGTAGTAGGATGCATACAACTTGTGAGTTGGAGATGAATTTTCTACTATACATGATAATTGGTACAAAATTATTATTAATAGTTATGCATTATTTTAAATATATTGATATTTTTCATTATTAATAAATGATACATTGTTATTCATATACTTTATAAAATGTGTTTTACATATGTTTTTTCAATTTAATCTTTTCAAGGTTATTATTTATGTCATAATCTTTATTTTAAAAAATAATGCAATAGTTTTATAAGGTTCATTTGTGGAAGACCTGGTAGTAAATGAGAGAAACATCATTCAAATACAAATGGAGAACTCAGAGTTAATATGCCTTTTTATGAAGACAACTAGCCAGTCTCCCTGGTAAGTGGCACGAGTGGTGCGGACTCCAGAAGAGAAAGATCTATACCTCCCCAGAACCCACCATGTTGGGTCAGGGAGGATCCAACCAGAAGTCAACTGGCCAGCCTTCCTGGTGAGTGGTGCAAGCAACGTGGACTCCAGGAGGAGGAAGATCTGTGCCTCCCCTACGCCTACCAGCAAGCAGGCTGAAAATCTACAACTCCCCGCCCCCACCCTGTAAGCAACCTGCTGGTTTGGAGGACTGGCTAAATTGATAGCAACTGAGGTACACAAAGCAACTAAATTCTTGTACTTTATGGTTGATTTTACAGGGCCAGGGCCAGCAGTCTGAGCATCTCTTGGAAGAATGACAGTATGCAATGTAGCAAATATGGGGGATTTTATTCTATCTTGTCTTTGAGGCCCAATATCATTCTCACTGTTTTTGCTTTACTCTGATTAATTGTTTTGCTTTTTTCAATATTCTGTTTTGATTGGTTTTATTCTGTTTTGTTTTTGGTTTGATTTTACTGTACCTGATGGAATGATCAACTACTGTGAAGATAACAAGATACACTGTAGTAGCTATTATTTTCCTAGTATCCTGCTTTGAAGTTCTGTACCAGTTCTACTGCTTTGTTTTGATTGACTTTGTTCTGTTACGTTTTGTTGGATTTTACTATCTTTAAAGTAAAATTTTTAAAAATTAAATATGCCTTTTGATAAATGTTTTGTTAACAAGAATTCCTTAGTCATGCAAATTGTCCATCTGTTGCTCAATCCATGCTCTACAGGTGGTTGCTTTATATCTTTTTACCAACAGAACAAGAATGCTATTTGTGAGTCAGTTGTCCACTATGCAGTCACTCAAGTTATTCATGAAATCTCTTAGGTTTTACTTTTTATTTGTTTTTGTTGTTTTACTTTATATCACCATTTTTTATTTTTGTCTAAATGAATGCTAGTAGGGTTGCCATCATTTGCACCTTAGAGCACTTGTGGTATTTTATTATTTTATTTTATTTTATTTTATTTTATTTTATTTATTATTGGACCATAAATCGAACTCACAACCTTGTGCTTGTTAGGGAGGTTCTTATGTTGCTGAGTTGTATCTCTGGCCATTTTAGAGAACTTGGTTTAAAACAGTTACCTAGTTCTACTGCTCTGTCTTTCAATGGTTCCTTGGTGTTCCCTCCAGCTTACAAAAGGGTTTCATACGTATATGTTTTTATTTATTTTTCAGACCAAGTCCTGCTTTTAAAAAGTTTATCCATATGTTACAGAAGAGGAAACTGAAATGTGAAAAATTGTTTCTTTTTTTATTGTATTAGTAGAGTGAGAGACAGAGACAGGGACAGAGATAGAGACAAAGAGAGATTGCTTAGTCACTATTCCTCAACAGATTAACTGAATGATTTCAGAGAATATAAGGCAGGTACCTTACCCCCAGAATAGGGATTCAGTGTCATACTAATCTTCTTAAAGGTTGCCATAAGAAGAGTTCTGGATTAAAATAGAAGAAATTTACTCGTTCTTTTATAACTCTGAAATGAAGCAGTTGGCAGAGATGGGGTCCCTCTGAAACCTGCAGGGTAACCCTTCTTCACCTCTTCCTCTCTTGTGGCCATTTGCTGGCAAGCCTTGGCGCTCTTGGGCTCAAAGCTTTAGTGCTCCATTCTTAGCCTCAGTTGTCCCATGATGGTCACATCTTGCCTGTCTGTGTCTTGGTGTATTTTCTGCTTTTCTTGTAAGATTAGCAGTCATAATGGATTAAGGGCGCTCCTGAATTATGTGTAACTTCATCTTAATCGTATCTGCAGCAGCATATTTCCAAGGAAGGCCACACTCTGAGGTTCTATTGAGCAGGACTTCTACACGGGTTTGGAAGACACAATTCAACCTATAACACTTGAATAAATAATAGATAAATGATATTCTAGGATATAAAGATCATTTTAAACTATTTGATATATTAGTACAGGAAGATGTGAAAATTACTGAATCATTAGAAAGGAGATACTGAATTATTAGAAAATTAGCCTGGACTTTATGACAATGAAAGTGGGCCTTTCAGTATATGATGCTACCATACAGAGACTACAGATTGTGCCAAGTTAAGAAGTAATGTGGAGAACCACAGCACTGAAGACCCTGACTGCATCCCCTGCTACAACCTTTTTCCTTTTCCTTACTAAACCCAGCATACTAATTATAGAAGTAAAGGCAGTGCTAACTACGGAGATAAATTTCCTTTTAATTGGCCTAAAGAATGCGAATGAAATTCAGCTAAGGCACAAACATGTACCGATGAATCAAAGTGGTAATGCACAGAGCAGCATCGTCCCCCTGTCCCCATTAAGGGCTGCCCCTGAGACCAGATAAGAAACTGATTAGTGGACCAGACTGAGATACAGGATCACACCAGCACTAGAGCTATAAAACTCAAAACAAATTCTTCTCAGCACTGAACAGTTGCTTAAGCAACTAACCTATAAAGCTGACATGGAAATTTGATAGTTTTGTGCTTGACACATGAATGCCTTCTCCCCTCATACTAGCTAGCCTGAGGAAGTGATCACCCCATGCATCCACCCACGAGCCTCTGCCCAAACTCTCCCATGCCTCTGTTCCTTGTAATCTCAAAGAAAGCTGGAAGCTACTGTGGAAAAGTGTCTTTTGCTCTTTGGAGCCATTGGTCATCCTAGAGCCTTTTAGGGTTGTGGTTTTCTCTTGGTTTCATTCCCAGCTGTGTGCCACAACACTTAGTAGGAGGCTGAACCTTTCATAAGGGTCTTCAGTAACTAGTGGCCCCCATAGTAAAGATCTGGCATTTGTTGTTTCCTGGCTGTCTTGCACTCTTTAGCTGGTGTATTACTGAAAGCATCATCAACCTGAGTGTTTATGAAAACAATAGGTGGGCCAGCTGCAGCAGCTCATATAAACTTACCTTGCTGCTTCAGGTCCAGGAGTTGCAAACCGTACCATTCCCTCCTTGCTAGCTAGTAAGACAGGAGCAATTATATTATGTGCAGGAGAAGATTTACTGTAAAACTAATGAAGCTTAACCTTCAGGGCCTTCCA
>RJWM01029831.1:0-24144 GCA_004363535.1 Dasyprocta punctata | reverse complement strand
GTTCGAGGCCAACGCGACCTACATATTGAGTCCCTGTCTGAAAAGACAAACAAACCAAGAAGCCAGCCAGCAGGTGCCGAAGCTGGGTGGCACTCCAGGGCGCCTTCCTCCGGCCTCGGAGCCAGCGGCACACGTGGGGCCTGGCGTGTGCGCGGCGGGCCGCAGAGCAGGCCGGCGGGGACGGTGTCGGCCGCCCCTCCCCGGCGCCTGGCGCAGCTGCCCGGGCTGAGGAGCCCATTGTCCGGCGGCCGCCTGCACAAGCAGTTTGGTTTCCTGAATGTCCCCTGCCCCCCTTCCCCAGCCGGGTCAGCCAAGGACGAGGTGGAGGCCGGCCGGGCCTGGGACCTCTGCCCTCCACATTCCCGGCCGTCGGGCTGGACTCCAGCACCCACCCCCAGCTTGCCTGGCCCCTCGGTTTCCCCCGGGAGTGGCAGCGGTGGTGGGCGGGGTGGGGGAGGGGAGGAGAGGGGGCGCAGGGCGGTGCCGCCCCTCCCCCAACCGCCCGCCCCCCCTTGCTCGCTCGCAGAACCACTCGTGGAGCGAGCTGTACTCCTTCGCGCTCTTCAAGGCCATGAGCCACATGCTGTGCATCGGGTACGGGCGGCAGGCGCCCGAGAGCATGACGGACATCTGGCTCACCATGCTCAGCATGATCGTGGGCGCCACCTGCTACGCCATGTTCATCGGGCACGCCACCGCGCTCATCCAGTCGCTGGACTCCTCCCGGCGCCAGTACCAGGAGAAGGTGGGCACGGGCCGGGCGGGGGCGGGGGTGCGGCCAGCAGGCAGGGCAGTTGGGGCTCCTGTCCGGCCTCCGCCCCAGGAGAAATCTGCAGAGCAGATCCTAGGTGCTGGGCGCAGCCCTTCTTCGCTGCGTGCCTCAGTTTCCCTTCAAGGCCGAGGGTCCAGTGGTCCCTCTCCGTGTCTGTCCCACTCCAGGGCCCAGCCCCGATGACGGCCACAACGCCCCCCAGCAGTGCCAGCCGGGGAGGCCGGGTGAGCCGGGCCCCGTGCCAGGCGCCCCGCTGGCCGGAAGCTGCGGGCCCCGCACCCAAACATGAGCTGGTGCCGCCACCCGCCCGCCGTCACGGGTTCTGCTGAGCTCAGGACAGCTGCGGCCGGGCGGGGCCGGCCGGAAGTGGGGCCGGGGCACCGTGGGGGGTGGGGGGAAGCTGTCCTGGGGACAGCAGGGCCTGGCACCCAACCCCGGCCTGTTTGGAAGGTTTGGGGAGGGAGCCGCACCGGATTCAACACGCTGAGTTCAATGTGATTTTTGTTATTGTTCTTGCAGTTCTGGGGATAGAACCCAGGGACTTCATTCTTTGCCGCCTGTTATTTTTTCATTTTGAGACAGTCTTACCAAGTTATTAAGTTATCCAGGCAGGGTTTGAACTTTGGATCCTCCTGCCTCAGCCTTCCAGAGTGTTGGGATGACAGGTGAAATTTAAATTTCATATGAACAGTAAATGCAGGCTGGAGATACGGCTCAGCAGCACAGCGCCTGCCTGGCAAGCGTGAGGCCCTGAGTTCGATTCTCAGTACACATAGAAACAAACGCATTTCCTTAGTACAGATATAGCCCCCAAACAGCATGAGATATATTCCTACTATGCCTTATTGTTGTGTTATTTGGTATTAGCTTCGCCTCACTTTCATCTGGCAGCAGGAGTTCATTTAATATTATTCTAGAATTATTCTTTAGAGCCTGCTGTGTACATAAACACCTGTAATCCCCGCACTCTGGGAGGCTGAGGCAGGAAAACTAGAAATCTCAAGCCCAGCCTGGGCAACTTACAGATTTAGAAGACCCTGTCACCCAGGGATATAACTCAGCAGCCCAGCGCCTGCCTGGCAAGTGCAAGGTCCTAAGTTTGATTCCTAGTAACAAAAAAGAAAAAGAAAATAGAAAAACCATGTCTCAAAAGAGAAAAAATAAAGAGTTGGGGATGTAGCTCAGTGCAAAGACCCTGGGTTCACTCTCCAGGATCCCCCAAAAAAGAATTTTTTAGCCAGGCGTGGTGGCACACACCTGTAACCCAGCACTTGGTAGGGGGAGATAGGACTGCTGTGAGTTTGAAGCCAATCTGCTTTTTGTTTTTTGTTTTTTGTTTTTTGAGACAGGATCTCTCTGTGTAGTCCAGGCTGGCCTTGAACTCACAGCAATCCTCTTCCCTCAGCTTCCCCGGTGCTGGGATTACAGGCGTGCACCACCACACCTAGCAAAATAATTACTTTTTGTTGTGTTGCTTTGCTTTTGAGACAGGGTCTCCCTATGTAGTTCAGGCTGCCCTTGAACTCACTGTGTAGCCCAGGCTGATCTTGAACTCACAGCAATCCTCCTGCCTCAGCCTCCTGAGTTCTGCGATTATAGGCATGGTGCCACCATGCCTGGCAATAACTCTGATTTAGAAAATCATTTGATACTGATCATTCGGAATAGTAAGAAATTGCTGGGGATATAGCTCAGTGGCACAGTGCCTACCTGCCAAGCGTGAGGTGGTGAGTTCGAGTCCCAATACCAAAAACAACAGCAACAAAAGAATAGTAAGGAACCATTAAACTGACTAGTGACTATTTAAGCTCAGGGCCGGCTGAAACATACCAAGCCCTGCTCAGGGTTGCAGCTGGGTCTGGCAGTGCCCTCAAGGGCATTGACTTTGACCCTGTCCCCTCCCTCCTTGCCCACCACAGTACAAGCAAGTGGAGCAGTACATGTCCTTCCACAAGCTGCCCGCCGACTTCCGGCAGAAGATCCACGACTACTACGAGCACCGCTACCAGGGCAAGATGTTTGACGAGGACAGTATCCTGGGCGAGCTGAACGGGCCGCTGCGGGAGGTGAGGAGCGCAGCGAGTTCAGGGAAGGGCGGGGTAGGCGGCCAGGCCCAGGCGGAGGGCACAGCCCGGGCAGGGGCCCCAGGACACCCTGGCGCACAGCCTCCGGGGAGCTTGACAAGTTTCTACTCAGTGAGATTTCCATTATTGTTTTTTTTTTTTGTTTTTTGATCTACAATGTATATTTTTCTTTCTTTTTCTAATTTTATAACAAAAAAGAATGTATAGGACATTAGAAAAACATCGGCAAGAAGCACATTATAAGCCGGGTGTGGTGGCACACGCTTTTAATCCCAGCACTCAGGAGGCTGAGGCAGGAGAATCTTTGTGAGTTCAAGACCAGCCTGGGCTCCAAGGTGAGTTCAAGGCCAGCCTGAACTACATAGTGAGACCTTGTCTCAAAAACTAGGACCGAGGATTTAGCTCAGTGGCCTAAGTGCCTGCCTGGCAGGGGCAAGGTTGTGATTTTGATCCCTGGTACCAAAAAAAAAAAAAAAAAAACATAAAAAAATGTTATGAATGCTATATTGTTTTCAAAAGAACAATTCACAGTAAAAATGCAATCTGAAAATGACGGTGTGAAAACTACTTTTCCAAAAACTAGGGCTGGGAGTTTGGCTCAGTAGCTTACACGCCTGTCTGGCAGGCATGAGGTTGTGTGTTTGATCCCCGGTGCCGCAAAAGACAAAACAAAACAAAACCTACTTTTTCACTCAAAATTCTTTTTCTTTAAGTATCTTGACTAATTTTTTTTTTTTTTTTTACTTCGGACCAGGGATCAAACTCACAACCTCACACCTGCCAGACAGACGCTTAGGCCGCTGAGCTAAATCCCCGGCCCTAGTTTTAGAGACAGGGTCTCACTTTGTAGCCCAGGCTGGATTCAAACTCACAAGGATCCTCCTGCCTCAGCCTCCCGAGTACTGGGATTACAGGCATGTGCCACCACATCTGGCTCTATTTTGACCAATTTATTATATACATACATAGATTTTCTTTCAGTTAGTCACATAAGTGCAACAATATGATAGTTACCTATGTGTGACTTACTTAGTTCACTAATAAGTATATTTTCAAGACCCATCCATTTAAGTATGAAATTATCTAGTTTAGTGGCGCACGCCTTTAATCCCAGCACTCGGGAGGCTGAGGTAGGTGGAACATTGTGAGTTCGAGGCCGGCTTGGGTTACAACGTGAGCACAAGGCCGGCCTGAGCTACATAGTGCGACCCTGCCTCAAAAAACCAGGGCTGGGGAGTTTGGCTCAGCAGCTTAAGTGCCTGCCCTGGCAAGCGCAAGGTTGTGAGTTCAATCCCCAGTGCCGCAAAAAAAAAAAAAAAAAGAAAGAAATTATCTAGTTTATTGTTCTTTATCGCTGAGTAGAGATTTCCATTATTCATCTCATTCATTCCTTCACGTGGAGAGCGAGACTCACAGACGACAAAATGCATTAAATTCAGTTATTTTCTGGGTCGGTGGCCCTTGCAATCTGGCTGGGAGGCTGAAGCAGGAGGATCACCGATTCCAGCCCATGGTGGACAACTTGGTGAATTTGCGGGACTGTGTCTGAAAATATAAAATTATAAAGTCTGACAATATAGCTCAGCGTGAAGGCCCTGGGTTTCATCCCGGCTCTGCCCGGCCACCCCAGCGGGGACACCTGGGGCCCGAGGAACAGTGTTACCAGCTGGGAGTGGCTCCCCTCGGCCAGGCTGTGTGCCTTAGGTGATCAGACTTCATCTCATTTGCATTTTGCTTTTTGTGAACTCTTTTTTTTTTCTCTCTCTCTACAGAGCTTTTGGTCTTTTTTTTTTTTCTTCTTCTTTTTGTATTACTGTTAGAAGCCAGGGCGTATGCACTGAGCTATATCCCCCAACCTTTTTTATTTTATTTTCCATCAGGGTTTCACTACATTGCTAAGTTGCCAAGGCTGGGCTTGAACTTGTGATCCTCCTGCCTCAGCCTCCCAGAGTGCTGGGATGACAGGTATGAGCGATCACAGGTATGAGCTTCTTTTTTCTGTTTTTAGACATTCTTTATATATGGAGGACACTGACCCTTTGTGACACAGATTCTATTTTGGTGGCCACTTTTAACTTTGCTTATAGTTTTTTTTTTTTTTTTTTTTTGGTATTCGGGATTGAACAGCAAGCTACATCAAAAGCCCTTTTTATTTTATTTGGACACAGTGTCTTGCTAAGGTCCCCAGGCTGCCCTCCAACTTGTGATCCTCCTGCCTCACACCCCCGCCCCCCAAACTGCTGGGGTGACAGGCATGTACCACACTTCTGCTCAGATTTATTATTATTTTTTTCTCAGATTTGTTTAAGAGAGTATGTATATGTTTGCCACATACAGTAGGCGCTGCATAAATGCCCAATTCTTGCAGGGGCATCATTTATTTGCTTGCTGTAAAGAGCAGATGCTTAAAACCTGTTTTTTGTATCTTGCATGCACAATACAAACTTGCCGTGTGTGGTAGGTTTCTGATTCCTGTTTGCTGTATTCAGCAGGTGCATAATATGTGCCTGTTGCAGCCACCCCTCTCATAGAGAAATTCACTATTTTCTTCAAGTACTTTCTATATTGACCCCTTAGATCCCTGGCCTCTTGGAGTTTCCCTGGCTAAATCAGAGTCAAACTTGAGATCTTCCTGCCTCGGCCCCCACCCCACCCCCCAGGCGTGCGCCATCTCACCCAGCTTGGACTTTCTTTTTTGGTGCTAGTGATGGAGCCCAGAGCGTCTCGCACGCTAGGCAAGCACTCCCACTTCTGACCCCCCACAGCGTCACCCCAGGAGTGAGTCACGGTCCGCCTCATCGGATTCCTGCTGGGTCTGGCTAACTTGTTCTTCTAAATGACCTTGACTAGCTCCAGTTTTAAAAATAAACCTTGTGTTTTTTTTTTTTTTTTTCCTTCTTTTCTTTTTTTTCCCAGTAGCGGAGATTGAACCCAGGGCCTTCACACTGAGCTGCAGCCCCAGCCTTTTTTTACCTTTGAGACAGGGCCTCCCTAAGTTACTAAGTTATCTAAGCTGGCCTCGACTTGGGAATCCTCCTGCCTCAGCCTCTCGGAGTGCTGGGATTTTGAGTGTGGACCTTGCAGCTCAGGCTGCTCTGGTTAAAGCCGCAGCGAGCCATCCCCCAGGGCTCTCTGTGTCTGTGGGAACCCCTCGTGGGAACCCCTCTGCTCACGCGCGAGAGCTTTCTCCAGAGCGCTTTCAATTGTGTGGCCGCATCTGTTTATTTTCTTGTTAACCGAAGATTTTCTTTTCATTGAAACGTGTCTTACAGAAAAGGCCCGCATAACAGGGGCACAGCTGGACCTATAGTTAAGGCCCTGGTAACCCTATGCACATCAAAGACAGGGCATGCGCACCCCTAGTAGTCATCCTGCCCAGGGCCACTATCACCCCGATTTGTGCTGCAAGGTCCTTTGTTCTTTTTTTTTTCACCAGTTTTTTTTTTTTTTTTTTTTTTTTTTTGGTACCAGGGATCAAACTTGTGACCTCATACTTGCCAGACGGGCGATTGTGCCATTGAGCTAAATCCCTGGCCTGTTTGTTTGGTCTTTTTGAGACAGGGTCTCACTATGCAGTTCAGGCTGGCCTTGAGGTCACTTTGTAGCCCAGGTTGGTCTCGAACTTGCAACAATTCTCCTGCCTCAGCCTCCCCAGTGCTGGGATTACAGGGGTGCACCACCACGCCTGGTTTTTTTCCTTTCCCCCAGGGTTTTGAGACATTGTCTCTTATAGTTGAGGTTGGCCTTGAACTCACTGTATAGCCCAGGCTGACCTTGAACCTGCAGTGATCCTCCTGCCTCAGCCTCCCAAGTACTGGGATGATGGGCGTGTGTCACCACACCTGGTCACCTCCTTGATTCTTTTGGGTTTTCCAGGTTGTGCTATCTGCTAACAGCTTCTTCCTTTTTAGTTCTCTCTAACCTGCATTTCTCAGCCAGTTCCTCCAGCCAGTCCCCCGATATGGGCCCAGGGTAGGGGCCCCACTGGCGCCGCCAACCTCATGCTTGTCTTTGCTGGCCGAACCTCTGGCCTTGGGCTGTAAAGCAGGATACTGGATGCTAGACCACAAGTGCCAGCCCGGCCCGAGCCCTGCACAGGTCCCCACCAAGGCAGGGTGACACCCAGCCGCCTCCCGCCCCGCCCACCCCGCAGGAGATCGTCAACTTCAACTGCCGCAAGCTGGTGGCCTCCATGCCGCTGTTCGCCAACGCCGACCCCAACTTCGTCACGGCCATGCTGACCAAGCTCAAGTTCGAGGTCTTCCAGCCAGGTGACTACATCATCCGGGAGGGCACCATCGGGAAGAAGATGTACTTCATCCAGCACGGCGTGCTCAGCGTGCTGGCCAAGGGCAACAAGGAGATGAAGCTGTCGGACGGCTCCTACTTCGGGGGTGAGTGCCGGGGCGGCGGCGGGCTGCGGGGCTGAGCCGGCGGCCCAGGCCGGGCGGCCCCGAGCCCCTTCCGCTCGCTCGTCCCGTCCGCAGAGATCTGCCTGCTCACCCGGGGCCGGCGCACGGCCAGCGTGCGCGCCGACACCTACTGCCGCCTCTACTCGCTCAGCGTCGACAACTTCAACGAGGTGCTGGAGGAGTACCCCATGATGCGGCGCGCCTTTGAGACGGTGGCCATCGACCGCCTGGACCGCATCGGTGAGCTGGGGGCGTGACTTGGCCTGGCCCCGCCCCTTTTGCCCGGAGAGGGGAGGCGGGACGACCCCGCCCCGCGTCCGTGTGCAGTATCTGCTCATTTGGCGAATGTCTGTGCAGCCCCCACAGGGAGGGCAGGGCGAGGGGGTGGCGTCCCACGGGTCAGCTGTGCACGCAGGTGGCCACAGAGGGTGGTGCACAACTGACATCCCAGTAGCGGGGAGACTGAGGGAGGCGCGAGTTCGAGGCCAGCCTGGACTGCACGGACAGACCGCATCCCGAAACAGACAAATTCACAGTGCAGCAGGAGCGCTCGGGGCCGTGGGGGGCCCCAGATGGGACGCACAGGGCGCGATTGTTCGGACTCCATCCTGGGGAGAGGAGGGGAGCAACGTCTTGGGAGGAAGACAGTGGCGTGTGGCCTTAGGGCCAGGGGGGGAGAACCCCCATAGAGCAGTGATCCCCATGGCCCAAGAGGGTGCCGGCGGGGCGGGGAGGGCTCAGTATACAGCAGGTCCTCGGTAGCTGCTTGCTCTGCACGGCAGTCGCTGTGTGGGTACCGGGCCTGTATACAGCAGGCGCCCGGCGGGGACCGCTGCGCACAGCCAGCCCTCCACGCATGCGCACGCGCCGCGCTCACCCCTCCCCTCTCCCTGCCGCCGCAGGCAAGAAGAACTCCATCCTCCTGCACAAGGTGCAGCACGACCTGAGCTCGGGCGTCTTCAACAACCAGGAGAACGCCATCATCCAGGAGATCGTCAAGTACGACCGCGAGATGGTGCAGCAGGCCGAGCTGGGCCAGCGCGTGGGCCTCTTCCCGCCGCCGCCGCCGCCGCAGGTCACCTCGGCCATCGCCACGCTGCAGCAGGCCGTGGCCATGAGCTTCTGCCCGCAGGTGGCGCGGCCGCTCGTCGGGCCGCTGGCGCTGGGCTCCCCGCGCCTCATGCGCCGCGCACCCCTGGGGCCCAGCCCCGCGCCCGCCGCCTCCTCGCCCGGGCCCGGGCCCGCGCCTGCCGCCAGCCCCCCGGGCGCGCCCGCCAGCCCCCGGGCACCGCGGACCTCACCCTACGGCGGCGGCGCCCCCAGCTCGCCCGCCGGCCCCCGCGCCGGGCCCACCCTGCCCGCACGCCGCCTGAGCCGCGCCTCCCGCCCACTGTCGGCCTCGCAGCCCTCGCTGCCCCACGGCGCGCCCGGTCCGGGGCCTGCGAGCTCGGCGCGCCCGGCCAGCAGCTCCACGCCGCGCCTGGGGCCCGCGCCCGCCACGCGCGCCTCCGCCCCCAGCCCGGACCGCAGGGACTCGGCCTCGCCCGGCGCTGCCGGGGGCCTCGACCCGCCGGACTCCGCGCGCTCGCGCCTCTCCTCCAACTTGTGACCCTCGCGCGCCGCCCCGCGGGGCCTCATCCAGACCAAAGCCATGCCCTCCCCGCCGCCCCGCCGCCGCCGCGCCCCGGAGCCTCCGAGGGTCCCGCCGGGGGCCGCAGCTCCCGCAGCTCCGGACGGGCGGCGGGCGGCCCTCGCGCCCGGCTGACCCCCTCCGTCTGCCCGCCCGCCCGCGCTGATCCTCACTGCCCTGCCCCGGCGGCGGCCGCGCCGAGCGAGGGGCTCCCTTCACCTCGGTGCCTCAGTTTCCCCTGTCCTGCTGGAAGCGGGGACAGGGCGGGCCCCCGGCCGCGAGGAGATGGCTGCGGAGCCGCCCGACTGCCCCGGTAGGTGCCCGCCGGCTCCCCGCTGCCGTCCCTGCCGCGCTCACGCAATAACCGGCCCGGCCCCTCCTCCACGCCCGCACCGGGGGTGACGCGGGGCGAGGCCGGGTCCCGCGCCGCCGCGATGAATGTACTGACAGCGAGGCGGCGGCGGCAGCAGAGCGCCCGCGGCCCCCAGGCCCCATCCCCCGCCCCCATTCCGCGCAATAAACCACAGCACTGGCGCCCGGCGCGCCGCGTCTCATTGCTCAGCCGGGCGCGCGGTGCCTGCACCAAGCGGCTCCGTGGGTGGCGACAAACTTTATTTACACTGCGCTCGGGGCGCCCCAGGCCAGCGGGCAGGGCCGGGTCAGCTGAAGAAGTAGGTGGAGTCCTTCACCTGCTCCAGGTCGAAGTCGCCTGGGGAGGGACAGCGCGTGAGCAGGTGGCGCGGGAGAGGGCGGATGCCCTCCGCTGCCCCCCGCGCCCCCGTGGCCCGTACCTTTCTGCGGCACCGCGCGCAGTGTCTCCAGCAGCTTGGCGGTCTGCACGGCTTCCTTCGGGCTCTGGGCGCTGCAGGAGAGCGGGGAGTGAGACTGGGCGGTGGGGCAGGGTAGGGTAGGGTAGGGTAGGGTAGGGTAGGGCGGGCCCAGGGCCCAGCTCACCGGTCCGCAGGGCAGAAGCGCCGCTCCAGGAAGGCGGCCAGGTCCTCCAGGATGGGCTGGCTGTGCAGCCTGACGAACTGCTCGCGGCACACCTAGGGGGCCGGGGCGCCCGTCAGCAGGGACCCGGGCAGCGCCGGGCGGAGGGGGGTCTGCGGGGGGTGACGGGGACGCGCGGGCGGGCCACACACCTCGTTCATGATGGGGACGTCACACGCATGCGTCCAGAAGCAGTCGTGCACCGAGACGAAAGTCAGGCCCTTCCTGCGGCAGGATGGGCTCCCGTGAAGGCGGCGCGGCGCGGGGCGGGCCGGCCCCTCCCCCAGGGCTCCAGCCCACTAGGAGGAGAAGGCTCAGGACCGGGAGCCCCTCTCCCCGCAGCCCGCCTGCCAGCTGGGGCTCAGCCTCCACCACCTGCAGCTCCACCCCGGGCACACAGCACCCCAAACCCCACTCTGCCCAAAGGGCCCGTGGGTGTGTGGGTGGGGCCATGCGCACGGCTCATGGCTCCACCGGGCGGAAACACTGAGGCCTGAGCTCCCCGGATGACCTCCCTGCCACTGCCCCGGGGCCCCTCAGCGCCCCCTCCGCGGCGCCCACCGGTAGCAGTGCAGCGCCGTGAGCATCATGTGGCAAGAGTCCAGCGAGTGGATGAAGTTGGGCGGGAAGCCGTTCTTCTGCTTCAGCATGTTGGGCTTCCTGGGGGGAGGGGGAGGCGCCGCAGGGGCTGAGCCGAGCGGCCTGGAGCCCCCACCCCGCCGCCCCCCGGGCCCGCGCCCTGCTCACTGGGTGGCGTCCACCACGCTGTTCCAGGTGACGCTCTGCAGGCCGCCTCTGATCTGCGGGTGGGGCGCACAAGGGGACCGTGAGCCCTGGGAGGGGCCCGGCTGGGGTCGGCGGCCAGAGGGGGTGCGCGGGGGTGCCCTTACCACCAGCTTGGAATCCCGATGATAGGGCTGGATGACGGGGACGCCCAGGGGCGTCACCCACTCCACGGGCGAGCCAGCCTGGGCGATCATGCGGGCGCTTTCGGTCAGCCAGTGCTGCAGGACACAGGCACGGGCTCAGGCCACCCTTGTGGGGACAGGGCTGGGCCGGGGGTGCCAGCGGGGCGCGGGGACGCACCTGGATGGTCCGGGTGCCCGAGAACATCTCCCGCAGGCTCTTGAAGACCAGATGCACAAGGTAATGGGAGGCCTCCCACACGAAGACCTGGGGACAGGGGGTGTCCACACCTGCGCTCCCCATACCCAGCCTGGAGCCATGGCTGGGGACCCCTTCCCCTTCGAGTTCCAAAGCAGGGGCCCGTGAACCCCAAAACCCCGCCGTTCCCGGCGTACAGGGCCTAATGACCACTCTGAGCGAGGCGCGAGGCCTGGGCCGGGGCCGCCCACCTGCGGGAAGTCGCTGAGCTCTCGGAGGCGCTTCTCAATCTGCAGGCGCCCACCGTACATGGTGACCCCGTAAACCACGGTCATGACGGTCTGCTTCACCACCTTGCGGCCGATGAAGCCCTCCAGCACCCGGGCCACCTTCACGCCCTTCCGCGCGTCCTGAGCACGGAACACCTCCACCTGCGGCGGCGGGCAGTCAGTGCCCGGGCCTCTGTCTCACCCCACCACGCGGTGACGGCCCGGGGCGGTGGGGTCAGCGCCCACCTGTGCAGCCACCCCGCTGTACACGTCCTGTGGCATGTCCGAGGCCGTCAGGTTGACGGAGGCGGCGCCCACACTGTCGCGGCCCAGGGCGGCGTAGTGCTGCAGACCGTTGCAGGAGCCGTCCTGCGCGGGGACGGTCGTGAGCCCGACGACCCTCCCCATCATCCGCGTGCGGGCACGGGCACCCCGCAGTCAGACTCCCCAGGCCCCATCTCACAGGCGGGGCCGTGCGGTGCCCACCTGGTGAACGGGTAGGTGGGACACGTAGGCGGCCGGGTCCGGGGACTGCACGGCCCGGGCCAGCTCCATGCAGCAGGCCAGCGTCTGCCAGGGGTCCTCCGCCTCCATCCACCACTTCCGGCCCTGCAGGGGACACGGGCAGAGGGAAGGGACCGAAAGAAGGGACTGGGTGTGGAGCGGGAGTACAGGAAGAGGCCAGAGGTGGCTGAGCAGCCGAGGGGCCCCGAGGGTCGGGGAGAGAGGAGGCGATGGGGGCGCACCGTCATGGGCCGCTCCGCGGAGTCCAGGATGTCATCCATCATGGCGTCGGCGAAGGCCAGGCGGGCGCTCAGGGGCTCGCGCTTCTTGAGCCCGGTGAGGTTGACCAGGTGGATCTTGAGCCAGTCGAGGCCGCGGGGGCCGAGCGGGCGGCCCTGGGCGAACTCCAGCAGGGCCCGCGCCAGGTCACTGCCCAGGTGGTTGAAGTGCGGCGGGCAGGGGTAGGTGCGGCCACGGAAGTCCATGTTGTGCGGTAGCCAGAAGACGCGGTGCCGCAGGTGCTGGGCCAGCGACAGGCGGTACAGGGCCTCCTGCCGCAGCCCGTGCATCTCGCGGGCCACCTTCAGGCAGCGGGCCACCTCCTGCTGCAGCTGGACCTTGCAGTAGGGCGGGGCGTCAGGCGTCAACTGGTCCAGGGGCGGGCGCGGCGCCTCAGAGACGGGCGGCGGGACGCCCAGGCGGGCGCAGCCCTTGGCGAGGAAGACCTCGAGCACCAAGTCCAGCACGCGCCCGTTGACGCGCCAGGCGCAGTTGCCCAGCTGCGTGAGGGCGTCCAGGGCGCCGTGGAGCCTGGCGGGCGGGCAGCTCTCCAGCCGGTCCTGGTGCTGCTGGGAGCCGTCCACCGAGCGCATCAGCTTGGTGGGGCTCAACAGGAAGCCCCCGGCCTGCGCCGAGAGCCAGGGCCGCGGCGGGCACAGCATGGGCATGTCGGTGGCCTCGAAGGTCAGCATGGGCTCCTTGCTGTCTTCCAGCAGCTGGGTGAAGACGGGATGCGGCCGCAGGAGGCCGATCTGGGGGGCGAGACGGGCAGGCTGTCACTACCGCCGCCCGCGGCCGCACCCCAAGGCGGCCCCGCAGCCCCACGCACCTGGCGGATGCCGCGGAAGGTGTACACGTGGTACAGCACCGGCACGCCCTGGCGGGGGTTCTGCGAGGGCACCAGGCTGGCCGGCAGCCGCGTGGCCTGCACCAGCGTCTCCAGGAGCAGCTTGCCCAGCAGGAGGTGCTCCAAGAGGGGCCAGGGCTGCGGCAGCGGGGGCTCGGGCAGCCCCTGCGCCTCCCAGTGCTGCCGCGGCAGGCAGGGCTCGGGCACCTGTGGGGAGGGCGCGTCATGCCGGGCTGGGCCGGGGAACCGGGCCGCCCAGGAAGGGAGGGGAGGCGGGCAGCACCTGGGCGTCGGCAGCCAGCAGCCGCAGGTACTCCGTGTAGCACCGCTCCAGCGCCTGCAGGTGGCCCCGGCGCCGCCGCTGCCGCAGGATGTGCAGCTGGAAGGCCTGCATGCCCACCCGGTGCACCCTGTGCACGAAGGGCTCGCCCTGCGCGGGCAGCGAGAACAGAAACTGGGGCGGGCAGGGGTGGGGGGAGCGTGAGCAGCCGACGCCCCGCCCACCGCCCTGCGCACCGCCCCGCCCCCCGGCAGGGGCGCCACCTGTAAGAGGATCTGCACCAGCTCCTCTGTGGGGATCACGCGCAGGAAGGGGTACAGCGTGAGATGCCCCTGCTTCGTCTTCTCGGCCAGCTTGGTCTTGATGGCCTGCAGCTGGCTGTGCAGCTCGGCCTCCCACGTGGCGCGCAGGGCCGCCAGGGTCTTCCGCTGTGTAAGGGGGGTTCGGGACGTGGCTGGTCACCTGAGCGCACAGGCCCGCGGGGACAGTGCTGCGTTCGGACCTCGGGGGGCCGGGTGTGCAGAGCCCGCCCTTACCGCCTCAAGGGTCTCCCGGGTCGGTGAGACCTTCTCCACGGACTCGACCTGGACGAAGCCGGCCAGCTCCACGCGCAGCTGCTGCTGAAACAGCGCCTGCAGCGTCTCCAGGGGCAGGTGCAGCCGTGGGTAGGACACGGGGCCGTCCTGTGGGCGCAGCAGGGGGTGAGCTGGGAGGCTGCCCATGTGCTCACGGCCCTGGCCCCGCCAGTGACCCCGGTCTGCTGCCCACGGGGTCAGTGGCGGGAGAGGCGGTTCTGTGCGCCCCTAGACGCTGGCTGTTTTCCTTGCAGACCTGGCACATGTGACCTTGGAAAAGGGGACAAGGTAAAAACAGGGACCAGGGATACGTGTGGTGACGCACGCCTGTGATCTCAGCACTCGGGAGGCTGAGGCAGGAGGACTGCCATGAGTTTGAGGCCAGCCTGGACTGCATATCAAGACCCTGTCTCAAAAAACACAAAAACAAAAACAAAAGCAAGAATGGGTAAAAAAGCCAGACTTGGTGGCACACATCTGTAATCCCAACATTCAGGAGGCTGAGACAGGAGGATCGCCGACAGTTTGGGGCCACCCTGAATTGCACAGTGTGTTCGTGTGTTCAAGACCAGCCTGAACCACACGTATCCTCACAAGAGTGTGTGCACATCTATCCACAGCAGCCAGAAGGTGCAATCGGCCCAGATCCGTCCAGACTGGAATATTACTCAGCCAGGAGAAAGCACAGCTGTGACACTCGCCACAGCATAGACAAACTTGGGGAACACTGTGCTCAGTGACAGATATCACACACAGAGGACGCACAGCATGGGCTCCGAGGACAAGAAAGAGGACGGGCAAATCCGGAGAAGGCAGGAAGTGGACTGGGCACGGGTGCCGGGCTGGGGGAGGAGACGGGTGACTCTCATGGGGACAGGGCCAGGGGACTGCCGCACCTAGGCGGAAGTGGCAGCTACAGGGCCGGGTGAGCAGACCAAACCCTCGGAGCTGGAATACGCTGCAGAGGGTGTCCCTCGGGGTGACCAAAGCTCCCTCAGGAGCCTAACTGGTGGCCCCTGGGTGCTGCCCACTGGGTCCCGAGGGTCACGCCCTGCCCCCCTCGAGGCCGAGACGGCTCCAGCTCCTTGAACGAGCGTGAAGCGGGGCGGGCAGAAGGACTCCGGAGCTGGTGGCAGCCGCAGCCTCTGCCCGGCTCACCTTGGCGTAGACCTCGCTGAGCAGCGGCACGGTGTTGACCTGCAGGGCGGGCTGTGGTGGGCGGAAGTCGGGCCTGGCCTTGAGCACGGCCCGCAGCAGCGCGGCCCTCTCCTCGCTGGACTGGTTCTCCTCCGAGAACAGCTGCTCGGGCTGCAGGCCGGCCCGGGCCATCTGCCGCAGACACCTTGGGGCGAGGCGGGGCGCACACGGGTCAGGGCCGGGAGGGCTCTGTGCACAGCCTGGTGCCAGCCTCCCGCGCGTCACCCTGCGGGTCCAGAGCCCACTGTGCCCCAGGGTGACAGCAGGCTCCATCTACCTTCGGATGGTGGTGACGTCCTGGTCCACCCTTCCCATGCACTGCAGGATGGCCGCATAGGACGGCAGGTCCGGGCTGAAGCCCAGGTATCTCATCATGACCATCACAGACACCAGCTCCCTGTAGGAGCCCTGGGGATACCACGCCAGGGTGAGGGCCCAGGGACAGCCCCTCACTGCTGCCCCTGCTAGCTTCTGATGCGGGGCGGGAGGGGACCTGGGCCAGTCAGGTGGACAGACGGGTCCACCTACCAGTGCCCAGAGGCGTCTATCCCTGGGGGGAGGGGGGCAGCAAGGACAGCTGAAATTAGTTTTTGAGCTGGGTAAGGTGGTGCACAGCTATAATCCCAGCATTCTGGAGGCTGAGGCGGGAGGATCACCGCAAGCTCAAGGCCAGAGTGAGCTACAAAGCGAGTTCAAGGCCAGCCAGAGCTACATGGTGAGACCATATCTCAAAAAAAAGAAAAAACCCCAGGCAAGCAAATAAAGCAGCTTGGCTAGGGTGAGCCAGGAGAAAACCCAGTTCTCCGGGGGAGCTGAATCCTTTCCTTCCTGATCATTTTCAGAACTTCCCGTGGCACAGCTGGAGAGCCCAAAGTAACCGCCGACGTACTGAGCAGAGCCTGGCATCCCGGCTACTCGGGAGGCTGAGGCAGGAAAAGCCCAAGTTCAGGCTCAACCAGGACAATTTTTCTGACTTCATGAGAACTTGTCTCAAGAGAAAAAAAAAATCAAACAACAAACTCCAAAGGACTTGAACTTTGGGGCCACAAGTCAAGGGTTGGCACGTGAGGGACAGGGCAGGCGTCGCTGTCACCCCGAGGCCCTTACCTCGCGAGCCCAGGCAAGCATGACGGTGTTGAACATGGCCTGGGTGAGCATCTTTTGCAGGTGCGGCCGGGTGAAGTAGCAGACCAGCATGTGGTGGGCGAGGGCCGCCTGCCCGCTGCCCAGGCAGCACTCGAGGATGGCCTGCAGCTTCTGCTTCGTGGCCCGTATCTTCACGGCCAGCTGCGGCGAGACCTGGAGGCCGCCGCTGCTCCTCGGCGGAGAGTCCGGCAGGGGCGGCAGCAGAGAGGTCACCGGCGGCTGCGCGTTCTCCCACTCCCACCGCTCCCAGGGGCCCAGCGGGAGCCTCAGGTCCTGCCAGCTCTTCTGCTGGGCCGTGGGCTGGGTCCTGGCCGCAGGATTCCCCGTGGCCTTGGCTGAAGTCGTGGTCACAGACGGCGCTTTGGCCGTGGCCGCGGGCTGGGATCTGCCCTTGGCCTTTGCCTCAGCCTTGGGCTTGAACTGGGGGGCCGGGAGCTGACCGTGCGCCTGCACCACCGTCTCCTGCGGAGACTTCTGCCGCCTCTCCGGCGCCTGCCGCTCCTGGTCCAGCTTCCCGGCCCAGGCCCCTCTCACCTGCAGCCAGGGCTTCGCAGGCGGAGGGGGGCCACCCGCCCTGCCACCGTTCGCTGGGACTCGAGCCACCTCCACCCGCTTCACCGTCACTTCGGACACGCTCTCGGCCTGCAGCTGCCGCACCCGGGCCTCCAGCACTGCGGAGAGGGACGGGGACTTGCTCGGCGCCGGACCATGTGGCCCCGGAGGGGAGGGCCACTGAGGCCACGTCTGGCTCCCAGCCCAGGCCCGCTCTGGGGCCCTCCCGAGCCAGCGCCCGCGTCTCCGCATCACCCGTCCCTCTGTCTCCGGGCGGCCTCTCCATGGCAGGCCTCGCTCCCTCGGCTCCAGCTCCTGCTCCGCCCTGCGCCCTCGGCCCCGGCTGGCCTGGAGCGCCTATTCCCAGCCCCGCCTGGCTCCCCTCGCACTCCTTCTCCGCATCCTCACTGGGCTCCCTTCTCCCCACCACGGAGTGGGCCGCACCAGCCGGCCGGGCCTCAGGCAAGCCAGGCTCCTGCGGCCTCCAGTCACTTTTTTTTTTGTACTGAGAATGAAACTCAGGACCTTGTGCTTGCCAGGCACCGCTGCGCCACTGAGCTACAGCCCCGGCCCGCCGTCACTTTTTGTCGCTGTTGTTCTTCAGGATTTTCTGAGACAGGTTCTCCCTAGGTAGCGCAGGCTGGCCTCGAACTTGTGATCCGCATACCTCGCCCTCCAGAGTGCAGCCCCACCCCCGCCCCCAGACATGTTTGCACCAAGTGACCAATGCGCATCGCTGCATTTGGGTTTCTCTTTAAAGATCCCTTCTTGCCAGGCACAGGGGCATCCCAGCACTTGGGAGGCTGAGGCAAGAGGATCACCTTGAGTTTGAGGTCAGAGCGGGCTACCTAATGAGTTGAAAGTAAGCCTAACTACATAGCCAGGCAGTTTAAGCAAAAAAACAAAAAACAAAAAAAAACAAAAACAAAAACAAAAACAAAAAGCCGAGAGAGAGATTAAAATTAACTTTTTTTTTTTGCGGCACTGGGGATTGAACTCACAACCTTGCGCTTGGCAGGGCAGGCGCTTAAGCCGCTGAGCCAAACTCCCCAGCCCTGGTTTTTTTGAGGCAGGGTTGCACTATGTAGCTCAGGCCGGCCTTGCGCTCACGTTGTAGCCCAAGCCGGCCTCGAACTCACAACGCTCCACCTACCTCAGCCTCCCGAGTTAACTTTTTTAAAAGGGACATGGTGATATACTTCTATAATCCCAGCACTCAAGAGGATGAGGCAGGAGGATTGCTTCGAGTTCAAAGCCAGCCTGGGCTCCATAGCAAGACCTTGTCTCAAAAAACAAACATCAAATTAAAAAAAAATTTTTTTTTAAACCCTTCTTTAATATATCATACTCATTTGTCGATGGTGAACTCACGGCCTACAGCCCTGGAACTCACGTGTGAACAGAGCTGATCTAACAACTCTTAATTTCTCCCGAAGGACTGAATGCCAACGCCTCATGTGGGGCCCATTCTACACAGCAAGAGATCGCTGGGCGTAGTGGTGCCCACCTGTACTCCCAGCATTGGGAGGCTGAGGCAGGAGGATCACGGCCAGTTTGCAGCCAGCCTGGGCTACATAGTGTGTTCAAGGCCAGCCCGGATTGCACAGGGGGACAGCTGTCTCAAACACCAAAACCAGGCCAGGGTGGTGATGCACCCCTGTAATCCCAGCACTCAGGAGCCTGAGGCAGGAGGATCACTGAGGTTGAGGCCAGAAGGAGATAAACAGTGAGTTCAAGGCCAGCCTACCCGACATAGCCAGATCCTGTCTCAAAAACAACAACAATGAAACAAAAACAAAGCACACCAGCACGATCACCACCAGAAGGCACAAACATGCAAGAAACCTGGCACTAAACATGTTACATGAGCCGGGTGTGGTGATGCACGCCTATAATCCCAGTACTTAGGAGGCTGAGGCAGGAGGATCACCATGAGTTTGAGGCCAGCCCTGGCTTCCCAGTGAGTTCAAGTCAGCCTAAACTACCTAGAGAAACTCTGTCTCAAAAAACCAAAAAAAGAATAAAGAAAGAATGAATAGCATCACATGTCATTTCTGTTTACAGTGTAAGCTGAGGGAAGGCAGACGAGCACCCGGTGGCCTGGGAGTGGCTGCCCGTCTGTGCAGGTTTGCGGGGAGTGGTTTCCAGGTTACATGCTCATTGGGGTGGGAGGTGGGGGTGCAAACACATAATCCTGGAACAGTCAAACCCAACTACACCTGCTCCCTGCGCTCCGCTTCCTTCCGCCACCTGGACCCCAGCCCACCTGCCCTGCACCCGGCCACGCTCAGGACTAATTTGTTGCAATGAAATAAAAACCTAAGAGTGATTTTGACCCTCATAGTTATTTCAAATCTCGGACAACATCTTTAGATTTCTACAGTCTCCCTCCTCCTTTCCAGCTGCCTGGTGGAGATAAGGCAGATGTGGCATGGATTTCTCCAGGGGAGGTAACAGCTGAGCTGAGGCCTGGGAGAGGAGGTGAGAGACACCAACTTCACAGGGAACGGGGAGAAGCAGGTACAAAGGCCCTGGGGCAGGAGTGGCTTATCCCTGTCTCAGCAGAGAGGCCAGTGTTGGCTGCTGCAGAAGATGGGCGACAGAGCAGGGAGTTGTTATTCTGCTCATGACAGGACAAAACTGGAGAGTATATGATTTAAGATTTGGGGACTTCCCTCTGATTAGATGATGCATCTGGGCCTTGCTGTAAAACAATTATAGGCAGATAAGAGAGGGAACACTGCTGTTGAAGGTGGAAGATGACTGTACCTCTCTTTGCCCTTCTACCTTAGAATTTTCCATAATTCTCTGTAATAACGAATTCTTTCTACAGTCCCCTCTTCCTCCCCAGCTGCCTGCCTCCTGAACTTACAACATGCGCAGGTATGGGACCCAAGATGCTGCACACTGGCCTGGACCAGAGGCAGGAAGCACAAAGACACCGTGCCTCCCTCTACCCACAGGCCCCGGGCCATCTTGTCAGTTAGATTTGGTCACCCAACCTTCAAAGCAGAGACAGGTAATTGAAGGTTCGAATCTCAGCTCTGCGCGTGTAGCTACGCGTGCCCCTAATTCGGAGCCTTGACTGTGTCCCTAAAAGAGGGCGCCCCAGTGGGGGTCTGGGGTGGTAGAAGAAAGAGCTCGGAGCCAGCTCGGCACACGACAAGAGGTGGGAGGACCCACGCGGGATGTCTGATCAGTGAGTGCCACCCCCTGTCACCACCCGCGCTGGCCCTGGGGACCTCACCCTGCGCCTCGGGGTTGTCTCTGCATACTAGGAAGCCTGTTCTCGCCTTGTGGGGGTCACTGTGGGGACTCGCGGGACTACTCCAGCAAAGGATGCCGCTTCAGTGTCTACTCACCCTCCAGCAGTTCGACAAGGCCCCAGTCCTTGCGGCGTTCTTGCTCACAGGGGCTGGCGGACGAGTTCATTCGGGGGCCCCAGTGGCCACCGAGCATCCCTGGGGAGAGACGAAGGAGGCTGAGGTGGGCCGAGGGGTCCCTCACGGCCAAACCGCAAAGTCAGAGCGAGGGGGCTCTGAACTCAGTGGGAACGATCAGCTGTCAAGAGGTCAGGGGGCTCTGGCCGAGAGTCAAAGGTCAGCGGCCCCGGCGGCGTGGACTCCCCGCAGGAGGCGGGGCCGAGCAACCCGGGTCAGTCCGCGGGCTCCCCAGGGCTCCGCAGAGGGCGAAGGTTGGGTGATCCCAGGCCCCTGAAAGCCGAAGGTCGCCGCCGCGCGGCGCGAAGAGCGGAGGCAGAAGCGTCGCCCCACGCCGGAGGGCCTGGGCTACGTTACCTTCTTTGGCCGTGGTGCAAGGGCGGCGCAAGGACCGCAGCGCCCTGCTGAGCCCCGCCGCACCTCGGCCCCAGCGCTGGGCAGCCATGCTGCCTGCCAGGGCGCCTGCACCGCGCACGCGCGAGCGCCTCCTGCCGGGAGTTGTAGTTCAGCGGCCGACGGGAACTGCGGAGGGTCACTTAGGCCGGAAGTGTTCCGCCAGAACCACAACTCCCAGGAGGCCGCGGGGCCAGAGCCAGCAAGGTTTTCGCGGGAGAAACTTTCTGATTGGGTGTACAGAAGGAGAGGGGTAAACCTCCCGTTGCCTGGGCAATTTGGGTGTGTCTAAGATTGTTTATATTTGGAAGTACCAGAATCTGGTTTTGGTTTTGGTTTGGGGTTTTTTTTTTAACAGCATACTCACCTAGGAGATTGAAAAGAATATCAGAAAGTAGAGAGATAAACCGGGCGTGGTAGCGCACGCCTGTAATCCCAGTACTCAGGAGGCTGAGGCAGAAGGATCGTTGTGAGTTCCAGACCAGCCTGGGCTACAAAGTGAGTTCAAGGCCAGCCTGAACTGCATAGTGAGACCCTGTCTCAAACAAAAAAACAAAAAAAAAAAAAAAAAAAAAAAAAAAAAAAAAAAAAAAAAAAAAAAAAAAAAAAAAAAAAAAAAAAAAGGAAAGAAAGAAAAGAAAAGAAAATGGAAAAGATATCCTCATTCTTCTGTAGGAAGAACCAGTACAGCGAAAATGGTCATACTTACCAAAATTGTTATGCAGATTTAATACAATCCCAATCATAATACCAATAGCCTATCTCACAGAATTACAGAAAACAATCCTAAAATTTATTTGGGACAGGAAGAGACCTAGAATAGCAAAAGCAATGCTGGGCAAAAAAGGCAAGGCAGGGGGCATCACAATCCCTGATTTGAAATTATGCTACAAAGTGACTGTAATAAAAACAGCATGGTACTGGCAAAAACGCAGACTCAAGGATCAGTGGAACAGTAGATGCTAAAATCACTCCAGAGCCGGGCGTGGTGGTGCATGCCTTTAATCCCAGCACTCGGGAGGCTGAGGTAGGTGGAGCATTGTGAGTTCGAGGCTGGCTTGGGCTACAATGCAAGTGCAAAGGTGGCGCACGCCTTTAATCCCAGCACTTGGGAGGCTGTGGTAGGTGGAGCGTTGTGAGTTTGAGGCCGGCTTGGGCTACAACGCGAGCGCAAGGCTGGCCTGAGCTACATAGTGCGACCCTGCCTCAAAAAACTAGGGCCCGGAGTTTGGCTCAGTGGCCTAAGCACCTGTCTAGCAGGTGCGAGGTTGTGAGTTTGATCCCCTGTGCCGCAAAAAATAAATAAATAAATAAAATAAAATCACTCCAGACACATTCAGCCACCTTATTTTATTTTATTTTGTTTTATTTTGTTCTATTTTTGTACCAGAGCGTGAACTCACGGCCTCCTGCTTGCCAGGCCTGCACTTGTGCTGCTGAGCTGTTTCCCTGGCCCCTAGCCACCTTATCTTTGACAAAGTAGCCAGACACCTTCACTGGAAGAAAGACAACCTCTTTAATAAATGATGCCGGAAAAACTGGTTTTTCACAAACTGAAGATTAAAATAAACCCGTATTTCTCATCATGCACTAAATTAAAATTGAAATGGATCAGAGATCTAAATATTAAAACATCCAGTACCCAGGAGGCTGAGGCAGGAGGATTGCCATGAGTTCAAGGCCAGCCTGGGCTACATAATTGAGTTCAAGGTCAGCTTGCACTACATAGCAAGACCCTGTCTCTAAATAAATAAATAAATACATATTAAAATAGACACACTAAATCTGTTGGAAGATAGAATTGGGAGAATTCTTGAAGATATTGGTGACGGCAAAAATTTTATCAATAAAACCCTGATCATACAGGAAATATCACAAAGAACAACTAGGACCTTGTGCTATTAAAAACATTTTGCACAGCAAGAGAAACCAAGAATAGAGTGAAGAGACAATCCACAATGTGAGAAAAAGTTTTGCCAGCTGTTCTTCAGAAAAGGATTACTATCAAGAACATGTAAAGAACTCAAAAAAAAAAAAGAGAGAGAGATTCTCCTCAAATTTAAAGATCCAATCCAAAAATGAGCATCTGAAATGAATACACACTTCTCAGATGAAAAAATACAAACAACAAATAAATACATGAAAAAATGTTCAACATCACTGGTCATTCAAGAGATGCAAATTAAAACAACACTGAGATTCCACCTCACTTCAAAAAGAGTGGCTATTATCAAGAAATCAACCAATGACCAATGCTTACAGGGCTGTGGGGAAAAAGGGACCCTTCCTCACTGCTGGTAGGAATGTGGACTGAAGTTCCTGAGTATTCTCATCTACTGCCTCAAACAACTAAAACTAGCCAGGTGTGGTGGTACATGCCAGTAATCCCAGCACTTAGAAGGCTGAGGCAGGAGGACTGCTTCGAGTTTGAGGCCAGCCTGGGATACAAAGTGAGTTCAAGGCCAGACTGACTGCATAGTGAGACCCTGTCTCAAAAAGACAAAAAAAAAAAAAAAAAAAAAAAAAAAAAAAAAAAAAAAAAAAAAAAAAAAAAAAAAAAAAAAAAAAAAAAAAAAAAAAAAAAGCAACAACAACAACAAAAAAACTAAAACTAGAAGTTTAGTTTTTATATTTGACCCAGTTATTCCCCTTCTTGGTATTGTCATGAAAGAATTAAAAGCATCATGTCATATATGTGCACCCATGTTTACAGTGGCACAGTTTGTAACAGTTTAATCTTGGAAACAATCCAAATGCCCATCAACCCAATAAGATGTGGGGGTTTTTATACAATAGAGTACTACTCTGCCATAAAAAAAGGATAAACTTGAGACACTTCTAGATAAATAGATGCACCTCAAGTCCATACTCTTAAGTGCAATGAATCAGACACACATGTTTAAATACTGCATTACTTCTCTAGTGTAAGAAACTGAAAGTGTCACTCGGGAGGCTGAGGTAGGAGGAGCGTTGTGAGTTCGAGGTCAGCCTGGGCTACCTCACCCGTCTGAGCTACATAATGCTACACTGCCTCAAAAAACTAGGGCAGGGAGCCGGGTGTGGTGGCGCACACCTTTAATCCCAGCACTCGGGAGGCTGAAGTAGGCGGAGCGTTGTGAGTTCGAGGCTGGTTTGGACTACAACACGAGCACAAGGCCGGCCTGAGCTACCCAGTGCGACCCTGCCTCAAAAACCAGGGCTGGGAGTTTGGCTCAGTGACTTAAGTGCCTGTCTGGCAGGCACGAGGTTGTGAGTTCAATCCCTGGTGCCGCATAAAAAAAAAAAAAAAAAAACTAAGGCCGGGAGTTTGGCTCAGTGGCTTACGCGCCTATCAGGCAGGCACAAGGTTGTGAGTTCAATCCCCGGTGCTGCAAAAAAAAAAAAAAAAAAAAAAAAAAAAATCAATTATACTCACCTAACACTTAGGACGGCATTCTGCAGTGAGATTCTTGTCCACATCCTTCACTGATCCAATGAGATGGGCTCAGGGCTGTTATTATCTTCACTTTATTGTGGAGAAACCTGAGGTTCAGAGAGGTCAGTAAAGTGACCCAAACATGCACAGCATGGACATTACGGAGTTTAAAGGGAAAGTATGGAGCTGTCTGACTCCCAGCTGAAAAGAGGCAGCAGGGGCCTTGCGTTGCTGAGTATTTTCCTCATCCACTCC
>RJWM01029830.1:0-24039 GCA_004363535.1 Dasyprocta punctata | reverse complement strand
TTGCCTTCCTTTGCAAAGGATGAGGATGTTTACAAAGTAAGAACCCTGGCTCCCTGCTGAGTCTCTCAGCTAAACTTTTGGCCTTCTCAAATTGACACAATGGCCAGGTAACTGCTTATGCTCTACACCCCAGGATGTAGAGCTGCTGCCTTACTTAATTAAGCTGCTAGACTTCTCAAGTTGACACAATGTATAAACCCTAACAGGGTTTTTTGTGGTTTTTTTCTGGCATGGTCATGGTTGAAAGTGTGTAAGTTTGTATTATATATGATCCTTTATGTGAACTTACTAATCCTCACATTTATCTGTAGCATTGACTTAGTTTTCTTTAAAATAGGGTGGGAAACATGACTAGATTGGAATGACACAGGACAAAGCTACAAATGACCCTGGCTTTGAATTTTAACTGAGGAGTTCATTAACTGTACTGCTCAGCAGTTTTCTCAAGTGTTAATTTTGGGAAGAGATGAGATTGGTAGATGCAGTGAGATAAACATTTTAGGCTTAGAGCTGAAGTTGCTAGGAATTTAATTGAGCTACCTTGTTAGTACTTCCAGGGCAAAATTAGGTGTTAACATCATGAGTCAGTACCCTAAAATTACGGTGTAAAAGATAAAGACCGTGAGTGCACTAGTCAGAAATCTGACATACTTTTGTACAAATGTATTAAAAGAACAACAACTAGGAAAGAGTAAGTTTACTAAATTACTAAAAATAGGAAATGTATGGTGATACAAGTAAATACAATGACATTTGCCAAAATATAAAAATTTTGCAGTTTTTCCTTTGTTTTAGAAAAAACACTTTTCCAAAGAATCTCTCTTTAAATTTTATTTTTAGTGATTTGTTTTTACCTTTGAGGGAAGATGGTTGGCTGAGTAGTTTCTTTGTCTTTTGCCCAAAGCCTGCTTTATAGGCCACTTAGCTTTTATGGGTAGAAAATCTTTCTTTAATGCTGTATTTCAGTATTTGGTTAATGTTATAGGACTGAATGATACAAATTATCTTCTTGGACCTAGTATACTCCGTAGTGTTTGGTTTTTTTGGTACTGAGGTTCGAACTCATGACCTTGCACTTGCCAGGCAGACACTTACTCCACTAAGTCCCCCAGCCCTGTTCTCTAGTTGTGTCTGGTTCTGCAAATATGCAAATCATGTGTTTGCATGCTTGATATGTGTTGGACATTTTTCCTGCATCGATAGCTCCTTTTCATGCTTCTAATGGCTGTATAGCAGCCTGCCGTCCCTCTCAGCTGAACAGCCGCAGCGACTCTGCCCCTTACCTTGCTGTGCAGACACCCCTGTGCCCCCGCTGTGGCTCTAATGGAGTGAAGACTGTGGGTTGGAGATGGGACCTGGGGCCCTGCTACTGTGCAGTGCATGCTGCCTCACTGAGTTGCGGCCCACCCTGTCACGCAGTGGCCCTCGAAAGTCTGTCACAGATCCTGTTGTTTCAGGGGCTTCCCAGGATCCTTTGGGTTTTAGAGATCTGGTCTCTGCCTCTCCTTGTTCATGGTTCCCTGACTGCTAGTTAACCTTGTGGCCTTCGCTAAGCCTAGGCCTTGCTGTGCACTGGTTCACTGCAGAGACTTGCTCCTACAGCAGCAGCGTGGCGCTCCTCTGCACTGTGTTCTCCCTAGAGAAGCTCTTGGTTTAAGTTGTCTTACTTTCACTGCTTCATTCCCCAGCAGAATGAAAGCCTTCCTGGATGTATGCCTGTGGCTCTGACCCTGTGTTATCGCAAAGCCAGTAACAAAGCTTACTTTGTTCAGTGGGTGGGTACGTATTCTGTTGACTCATTTATTCAGTCCTCTGTTGATGGGCACTTGGGTAAAGTCTACCTTCTCCTCTATAAAAAGCTTACTGTAAAGACCTTGACCTTATAGTGCAAGTTTATTACTGCAGAATACACTTCTATTATAGTAGACTCGTTGCATTGCAAGGTATTTATCTTCTGTTTAGTGAATGGTGTCTGCCTGCCCTCCACAAAGTTTCTGCCAGATTAATAACATCCTCCTTAGCTGTGGGTATTACCACTTTTCACTCATTGCCTGTCTTACAAGCAAAAGGTAAATGGGTTTGAATATCTTTCGTATATATTACTGCTTACTTTGTTTTCTGTTTGAAATGCTGTTTATTGACCTTTCTCTGCAATACAGCTAAAGTGTATTTGTCCCATCTTTGTCTACTGTAGAGTTATTCACCTGTGTCTTTTGGTCACTATGCAGTCTTATCTATTCCTCTCCTGGAAGTGCAGTACTTCCTAGCTGTGCAGTTACTTAGTATCAGATAGAGTGCTCCTTACTCAGACACTTGAGAATTCCCCTGTATGTACTACCCTCACCCTTCCCTTCCAGATGAACTTGAGAATGTTTCAGTCCTAAAGAAATGTGACTAGGGTTCTGTTGGGAGTATGTTGGATTTATAAAACTTAGTGAAAACTGACACCTCTGTTGAGTACGAAGTATGTCTAGTCACAAACCAGACCTCTCTCCATTTATTCCTGCCTGTATCTTGTTTTATAAGTGTAGTCTTTCTGTGATTATATTTTTCTAACTGTTCTATTTGTGTAAGACAGTTTTTACACACAATTGCAGTGGCTAGTTTCACTAAAAATGTGAACTGTAAGTTGTTTCCTAGTCAGCCTTATTTTATTAGACTGTAGAACTCACTTAAAATAGATGTAAACATGTATCCAAAATGTTGACTGGTGCCCCAAAGTTTAAAACCATTTTGTGAACTTGAGAGCCAGAATTTTCAGGTCCAAGCTGTAACGGAAACAGCTTTTCCCCACAGCTGTGGGCTTCATCCTTCTGCACTCAGCTATTGGAACTGCTGCTTTCCCGCGGTAGGGGGACTTGAATTAATAAAGTCCAACTGATTTGCCAAAAATGTATATAAAATACTATTGCTTCTTCTTGATAGTGCTGTTTTGTTTTAAAATATTGAAAATATAGAGGTTTTTTTCTTAAAATCTTGTTTGGACTTTATCTGAAATAGTGATAATAGCTATTTTCTTATTTTCGTTGTTTTTTTTTTAAATCAAATACAGAGAATAGTGTAACTAAAAAAAAACCTATGTACTCCTCACCTGGTTTAATATTTTGCAGTGAAGGCAGTTTTGTCATATTTGTTTATTACTTTTGTCTTTTAAACAAAACGAACCAGACCACTGAGGAGTTGGAGCCCTGCTTGCTACCTTTCTTTGCCTGGCTGTGCAGGCGGCCTCACTGGGCAACTGGTCGTGTGGTCTCTGCGTAAACTGAAGAAAGCGTTATTTCACTTAGTGTAAACCTTAGTAATGACAAAAATATGTCTGTGTAGGTGAAGCCTGACCATGTTTGTTGTTGAATATCAAGTCCTTTGGGTCGCCTGTACTAAGCAGCTATGAAATGTTATGTTGGAGAAAGTGTGCTTCTCGTGATAATGGAGATGAAGTGAAAGACTGCTTTAAACCCCCTTAAGACTAGTCCTGTTGTAGGGTTGTGTCATTACCAAAAACTGATGAGACTAACCATAAATTAATAAATGCCGAGATAGTACCACAATTAAGTAGTAAATGATATCCTATGGTGTCCCGTTGGCCTAATGCGCTAATAGGATGGGCTTCTTAACGCAGTGTATGCATGTACACCATAAAACCATAAAAGACTGCATCAGAAATCTCTCAAGCTAGCCCGCTGTGCGCACCCAAAAACATAAAGAATGTAAGCATTCACACTACCCAGAAGTTTGTGTCTTTGTCTTTCCCTTTTGTATTCTAAGGGAGTTGTTTTTTATTGAACTTTTTATTCTGTCTAATCTTTATGACAATATTAATTTAAAATCTTTCTCTCCCTACTGTATCCTATTTTTAACATTTTGTCTGTTTCCATGGAGTCAGTCTTTCCATTGGCATTTCTTGGCGTTTTCCTTTTGTGTGGAAGATTTTCCTGGTGAGATCGTGAGACCTGCCACTGGCCCTTAGTGACTGGCAGGGTGAGACGGAGGCTCTGGGTGGAAGGAGATGTGGAGCTGTGTCTGCTAGTTGTCTCTGGACAGTCTCTTCAGTGTCTCGGGTGAATACTGTTCAGATTTTATATATATTTAGATCTCTCTGCAGAACAGTACAGGAGTGAGTCTGCTTTTTACTCTTACCATTGATCAGCCTCAGGGTTAGGGTTGCAAGGACAAATTTTAAGTGTCGCGAAGTTCTCAGCATAAAGTAGGTATTATAAATTTAAAATAGCATGAACTTTTTTTCTATAAAATCATTATAAAATACGTTCAGGTTACTAGCTCAGCCCTCAGATTTTACCTAGCAACATGGCTAAAATATTTTGGCTTTGCATCAACAAGGACATGGTACTGTGTTTTTTTCCTTGAAGCCAGACACTGGCGCGTAGACGTGGCTGCTTGTTGATAGCTTTGCCTGTGGCATTGCCCAGAGGAGGAGCTCAGCGTGGAGCACACTGTAGTCTCCTTTCCCCCAGAGCACACTGCGGTGAGCCCACTTTGCCCACTTTGCGGCAGGATAGCACAAAGTGCTGGGCCCCGGCCTCGAGCGAAGGGTCTGCAGCCTAGAGCTGCATCTGCAGGGCACTTCCTAGTGTGGTGTGAGAGACCCCGCACACCCGAAGGTGTTCCAGCACGTGACAGTTCCTGTGTCCGTGTGGGTCCTGCTGAGGAGAGGGTGGCCCCGGTCATCCTGCTTAGAAATTCCGCCTGTGAGGCTCCTGAGGGCAGGGTCACGTCTGCTACAGTGTTTCCTTCCAGCTTCATCAAACATCTAACTCCTTTGTGCATCAGTACAAATCTCAGCTCGCAGCTGAACCTTCCTCCATGTCTTCAGGCCCCTAAAACGTTAATTTAGCTTGTGTGTGGGGGCACGCCTTCCAGTGAAATACTTGGAGGCCAGGCCCTTCAAGCTGTTCTCCTTTGCAGATAGTTCCAGTATGATTCACTGTTTCATGAACATTGTCTAATGGAGCCTAGATAGACATAATTTGCATGTTAAAATTTATATAACGTTCAAGTTTTATAGTGATTATAGTATCATCTCAGTTGGTGATGCTTATATATTACCTATATAGCTATAGGCCTAAACTTAGAAAAACTTTATGAATAGAAGTGCCTTGATTTGTGTTAGAAATTTTCATTTGAAAAGTAATTTTACTAAAAATTCTTAAAAATCACTGTTCCAATCCAGTCACCATATCTGTTTTATCAAAGTATTTTGGATGGCACTGCATTATATCTGAAAAGAAAACTCTAGACTGGCTTAATGAAAATGTGTTTTTAAAATCCCACAGGACTTCTACTGTCCGAAAGGAATATATGAATTTTTCAGTAAGATTTGAAAAGGAGAGGATTTTAGAAATTACAGAGCAGTTGATTTTTAGTAATTTCCCCCTCCCAGGCTTTCATTATTGAGCTTTATGCTTTGTCATAGCGTTATGAGGATCCGTAGTTCATAAGTGGTACCTACTAAGGAAGAACCCCCAGAAAAAAAGCAGTATTGGGACTGAGGTTGGGGTGACTGGAGACAGTTTAGGGGCCTATCTCTTGCTGTGTCACATGGTAAAAGACAGATGCTTCGTGGGTGCAGTGCATGACATTTAGCGGGCACCCTGGTGACAATCTCAGTGCAATGCCATTTAAATCCTAATGACTCAATTGATTCTTCCAGGGTATCTGAAGTGAGGACCGCAGCTGCTTTGCAAGGCCCGTGTGGACAATGGCTACTCAAGGTTCGTGCCCTCCAGCTTCAGTCACTGACGGGGCTCTGCTTCATTGCCATTACCCCGGCTGGCTCAGACCCCTGCTTTCCTCTCTCCCTGCTTACTTGTCAGGCTGTCCTTTGCTCCATTTTCCGCTCACTTCTCCTCATGGCTTGGTGAAATAGCAAACAAGCCACCGGCAGGAGTCTAGTGTGGATGACTGGCCTGGAGCCCGGCCGCCTGCCCCCCTCCGCTGCTGAGTGAGTAATGCTAGGAGCCCGGAGCTCGGAGCCATCGATCAGCGGCCTCCTGTCACTCTGCTTTTCCTGGCTGCCTTTTGGATTTGACTTTCTTTCTAAAAATACTCATTGGGTCAGACCACTGATTTTATTTTTTAAATTAAGGTAGCACTTTCAGCATCCTAACTGGAATATGATTTTGCTCTGCAGCTGACTTGATGGAGCTGGACATGGCCATGGAGCCGGACAGGAAGGCCGCTGTCAGTCACTGGCAGCAGCAGTCGTACCTGGATTCTGGAATCCATTCTGGGGCCACCACCACAGCGCCTTCTCTGAGCGGCAAAGGCAACCCTGAGGAGGAGGACGTGGACACCTCCCAGGTCCTGTACGAGTGGGAGCAGGGATTCTCGCAGTCCTTCACTCAGGAGCAAGTAGCTGGTAAATGGCCCATGCCTTAGGGATGTGATTCTTTGTAGTTGTGCGTAACGAGGGTGTGGGAAGGAAGGGGTGATCGCAGTGCCAGCATTGTTGGGGTGGCAGTCACTTAGGCCATGCCTGACCCATGGGCACTGAGTGCTGACTTGGCCTCCCAGACATCGACGGGCAGTATGCGATGACGCGTGCGCAGCGGGTACGGGCCGCCATGTTCCCGGAGACGCTGGACGAGGGCATGCAGATCCCGTCCACGCAGTTCGATGCTGCTCACCCCACCAATGTTCAGCGCTTGGCCGAGCCATCCCAGATGCTGAAACATGCAGTCGTAAACCTGATCAACTACCAAGATGATGCGGAGCTCGCCACACGCGCCATCCCCGAACTCACAAAACTGCTCAACGATGAGGACCAGGTAAGCCATGGCCTGGTGAGCTTTTTGATCTGCCTTGAAGCACATCTGAAGGGGCTGGTGGCATGACGCTGCCCCGGACTGCCTGTGGAAACTGCTGATTCTCTGATTCCCGTGTCACAGGTGGTGGTTAACAAGGCTGCGGTGATGGTCCACCAGCTCTCCAAGAAAGAGGCCTCCAGACACGCCATCATGCGCTCTCCTCAAATGGTGTCCGCTATCGTGCGCACCATGCAGAACACGAATGACGTGGAGACTGCGCGCTGCACCGCCGGCACCCTGCACAACCTCTCCCACCATCGCGAGGGCTTGTTGGCCATCTTCAAGTCTGGTGGCATCCCTGCGCTGGTAAAGATGCTGGGGTAAGAGAACACGTCGTTGGAGCGCTTGCAGCTTGGACGCGAAGAGTCAGTCAAAAGTTCTCATGAGGCTTTTTTCTCCTCAGTTCACCAGTGGATTCCGTGTTGTTTTACGCCATTACAACTCTTCACAACCTTTTATTACATCAAGAAGGAGCCAAAATGGCAGTGCGCTTGGCCGGCGGCCTGCAGAAAATGGTCGCACTGCTGAACAAAACAAATGTTAAATTCTTGGCTATTACAACAGACTGCCTTCAGATTTTAGCTTATGGCAATCAGGAAAGCAAGGTAAAAGAACTGATGTGTATGTGGAGACCCTCATGGATTCTCGCTGGTTCAGGGCGACTCTCCCTGTGTGTGGCCCCTGGAAGAGCGAGGCATCCACTGTCTGCAGTCAGGCATGTGTGCGAGGTGCGCGGAAATGTAGCATGCCCGCCTCGGCAGTGCTTAGGTGGAAACGGGGCCTCTGAGAGGCTCAAGGGAGAGGACGAGCACAGTGGGGCGCTTCGGGAATTGAAATACAGAGGACACAGGCTGGCAAGGCCTCAGGCGGACAGAGCAGGCTGCACGGGCTTTGCGGGGCCCATGTCCGGCAGGGGCGTGGCGTGACAGGATGCCCTGCTGGAGGACGGGAAGTGCAGGGGGAAGGAGAGGACGAGCGTGAGGGCCGTGCAGCATCTCTTTAAGGGAGCTCTGATCAGGAAAGTCAGAGTTGGGACCAGGAGTTTCGGGTTCAAATGTTGAGTGCATCGAATGCAGAGCTTGTGGCGCTGCAGTACGCCATTTTCACCTCGGCTGTGGGAGGGGGAGGAAGTTGGGCCTGAGTTGCTGTTGTCTCGGGAGGCGCGGGCTGGGGCACACTGCAGTCTGGTTGGCTGGCCAAGGCTCTTGTATAATAGAAGCAGCAGCATTTGGGCTTTTCCCAGGCATTGGCTCCAGATCTGTGACTAACAGTGCGCACACCTCTCCCTAGCTGATCATTCTGGCCAGTGGTGGGCCCCAGGCTTTAGTGAACATAATGCGGACCTACACCTATGAGAAACTGCTGTGGACCACGAGCAGGGTGCTGAAGGTGCTGTCCGTCTGCTCCAGTAACAAGCCGGCCATCGTGGAAGCTGGTGAGTGTGTGGCGGGGCACCTGGCTGCACCTGCAGCTGTCGTAGGAAGAGGTGATGGTTTCACTTGGCCTGTCCAGTTCTAGCCAGAGCACATCCCATGGGCTCAGTGTGACCACCAGGATGGTGCTGTAGAGGGGTCATCTAGGCCCCTCATCAGAGACAGCACCAAGGTTAATTTGATTGTGACAGATTTTAATAAAGTACAGTTGCTATGGTAAAGTGGTTTTCTCATCTGTAAGCCATTCATGAGGATTGTCTGGCATTGGTGTTCTGATTCTCAGCAGATGGTCTAATGTGAAAACCAGTTTTCTCTATTTCCTCTGAATTATGTTGTCCCCGTAATTTCAATGAGGCAGCGTAGGCATGGTCATTGATGTTGTGTATTTGTTGACACCGGGGCTTCCTGCTACCTGGTGTCCTCCTTTTGGTACCCCGTCTGGCAGCATCTACCTAGACTCCGAAGCCAAACCCTGGAGCACAGCTGAAGAGGGACTGTGCTGGAGTAGAACTGATTTTACACCTCTTTTCCCAACTGTTGGGACATTCATTTGAGAATGTATGGGAGAATGTATGGGAGGTCGGTCACCTGACCTAGCTGCTGACATTGGGACATCAGTTTGGGGTAGTCTGGTATGACTAGGTTTATACCGAACAAGAGGATGTCAGTGTAGGCAAACATCTAGAATGCTTGTTTAAGAACATAGACTGCCTATGCAGGTGAATTCTTCAGAGTGTTTGGTTCTCTTATGAAGAGAAACAATTTCAAATGACACTGCCTGTACACAGCTGAAAATGGATGAGATTGGAAGCCGAAGGATCTTGATTATAAGACGTCCCCAGGTTATTTTGACTTGGGTTTGTTTATTCTGAAAATACTTAGGCTTTCTTCCCGTTTTGAGACCAGAGGTATAGGAAAAGTAGGTTCTTCACAGTTGTACTGCGGAATTTGCTGAGCAGCTCGGCCAGCTGCTGAGGAGTAGCATAGTGTCGTGACCGAGCAGTGGTTTGAAGGACCAGACTGCTGAGCTGTTCCAGCTTGAAGAAGTGGAAGCTCGGTTTTAGAAATGAATTGCAAGTGACATGCGGGAGGCTTCTGTGAAAGGGTTGTGGGGACCCAGTGATGCAGGGGTGGGAGCAGCCGGGAACAGACGGCATGTGGTGGGGGAGAGGGGCCCAGCGCGGGCGACCAGGGGCCAGACGTGGGTTTCCCCCTGGTTTGTGGAGGTACAGAGAGGGCGTGTGCATGGGACCCGGGCCCTCAGCCTGCTGAGTTGGAGTGGCACTGCCGGTGTGGTGTCTGTGGTCGTTCTGAAGAGCACCAAGTCACCGTCACTGTCTCAGAGAAAGGGGACAGAAGGGAGCCAGGTCGAAGCAGTCGCTGGGCACTTTTGTGCATCGGGCGCACGCAGGACACGGCCAGTCTCTGCAGCTGTGGCGAGGAACGAGTCTGGGGAGGTGACGGTGCTCCTGCAGGGGAGGCCGGCCGCCTAGCGTATCGCGTGGTGGCATCTGGCTCTTCTAACATCCTGGTGCCTCTCCAGCTCTGAATAGGGTCTGCTCCTAAATAAATACTTCTGAAATGATTGACTGGATAAAGAGAGATCTAACTGGGGATTTAGCTCAGTGGCATAAACGCCTGCCTGGTAGGCACGTGAGATTGTGAGTTCGATCCCCGATACCAAAAAAAAAAAAAAGGGGGATCTGTAATGGAAACTGTTACGCTCGGGGAGACTTCTCCATAGTGTGGGAGAGAAGAGCAGGAGCCCTTAGGTTGTCAGCAGTGTGGTGACCTGGAGTGAAACTCAGCATCACACTGGGGAGCAGGAGGAAGGAAGGACCCGGAGCGGGAGGAGGCGCCCTTGGAGTGAGGAGCCGGGCGGGTTCTGCACGGGAGAAACTGGGTCGGTTCCCGGCCTCGGCCTCACTTAGCTCTCTGTGGCGCAGGTGGGATGCAGGCGTTAGGACTCCACCTGACGGATCCAAGCCAGCGTCTCGTTCAGAACTGTCTTTGGACACTGAGGAATCTCTCAGATGCTGCGACCAAGCAGGTAGAGTAGGAAGAGATGGGGCCTGGGCCACGAGGTCCGGATAAGCTCAGCCTAGCACCTGTCCCTCTCCCCACAGGAAGGGATGGAAGGTCTTCTGGGGACTCTCGTCCAGCTGCTGGGCTCTGATGACATCAACGTGGTCACCTGTGCCGCTGGGATCCTCTCTAACCTCACTTGCAATAACTACAAGAACAAGATGATGGTGTGCCAGGTGGGCGGGATAGAGGCTCTGGTGCGCACTGTCCTGCGTGCTGGGGACAGGGAGGACATCACTGAGCCGGCCATCTGTGCTCTGCGCCATCTAACCAGCCGGCACCAGGAAGCAGAGATGGCCCAGAATGCCGTCCGTCTACACTATGGGCTCCCAGTGGTGGTGAAACTCCTGCATCCGCCATCCCATTGGCCGCTGATAAAGGCGAGTCGTGGGAACTGAGGAAGGGTCGCTTCCCAGCGCGGTGGGGGCGGGACCCCAGGATACGTGTGGGCAGTGCTGCTGTGATGCCAGTGCATGCGGGGGCGGGGGTGTTGGGGGCTAAGGAGATGATCGTGCTGAGTTGTGTGCCAATTCTCCCCTTATCTTCAGGCGACTGTGGGACTGATTCGCAATCTTGCCCTCTGTCCAGCAAATCACGCGCCTTTGCGAGAGCAGGGTGCTATCCCACGACTGGTGCAGCTGCTTGTGCGCGCTCATCAGGACACCCAGCGCCGCACGTCCATGGGCGGCACACAGCAGCAGTTTGTGGTAGGTGGACCTAGCGGAAGGCTTGAGAGGAGCCGGGGAAGCAATCTGTCTTCGTGGGCTTGGCCTCGCGCCGTCTGCTTTCAGAGGGGGCGGCGGGTGTGTGTCACTGCCGGGCAAGGTGCCCTCCCCGTAGCATCGAGCAGGGCCCGGATTTGAGTCTGGGTCTGTCCGGCTTCAGAGCTGCTTATCCGCACTGCAAGAGGAATACTGCCTGTAACCATGTCGCCTTTTAGCTCTCTTCCCTGAGAAGTTTAAACAGTTTGAAGGACCTGAGAATCCAGTACTGACAAATGTCAAGACTAAGCAGCGGTAGCATTCCTAGACTCTTCGGCTGTACTACTCTTGGCTTAAAGTGTGATACCAGGTTTACTGCCTAAAACTATCATCACTATAAGATTCAAAAAGTCTTATTTAATGAGGCCACTTTGGGAAAGAGACGGGCCCCTCCCAGAACAGACTGGGAGTCCATGTGGCCAGGTGTCCTGCACTGGGCTTTGCTGCCTCCAACAACGGGGCACCGTTCCCGGCCTACCTGGAGAGCGTGGCGCAGTCAAACCCAGGCCTTTTCTAAGAAGAAAGAGGTTTTTGTGTTCTCATAAAACATAGGCTTTCTATATAACCATTAAAAGTAGAATTATCACTTCTTACACTCAAGTCCAATAACGGAACAGAGTACTTAATGTTCTGCAAACGCAAGCGCCCTGTCCCGTGCACTCAGCAGAACAGCCTCGGCTGCTGGGAGCAGCGGTCGTCTTCCCACAGCCTAGGGGAGCTTCAGAAGCAGAGCTTCTGCCGGAGATGCTAGATGTACCGAGACGGGGTCTTGGGCCACAAATCAGGAAGAACTGACCTGGTCCGGCCCTCAGTCGCCCGTCTGCAGCTTCTCCGTTCACTTCCATGCCTCATAGCCAGTGGCTAGGCCCTTGTCTTAAGACAGCTGGCTTTGGGAGCTGAGGTGTGTGAAAGCCAAGCATTGTTCCCGGTGTCTATGGGGCTGGTTCTGGGGACCTCCGCCCCTCCAGAGCCTCAAATAAGTGGCCCAGTGTCTCCCGTAGCCTAGCGATCTCTGGGTTAGCAGTGGCAGGAAGAAGTGTGCATGTGCGCCGTCCACACTGGCTGCGTTGGAATTCCCGCAGCAGGGACAGGACGAACACACCTTGCTCACCCCTTTTCACCCCCTTTCTTGTGTAGGAGGGGGTCCGCATGGAAGAGATAGTTGAAGGTTGTACTGGAGCCCTGCACATCCTCGCTCGGGATGTTCACAACCGAATCGTCATCCGGGGACTGAACACCATTCCATTGTTTGTGCAGGTATGTTGGGTTCGAGTGGGGGCCTCCAGAGTTTACGTATCCCGAAGCCTTCAGGAAATGCACAACCAAAATGGAGACAGTCATACTTGGTTTTTCTTGGTCAGGAGAGTCACTGGGACTAGAGCCTCAAGAAGAGCGAGCGGAGAGACCGCAGGCCCTGAGGCAGCTCTTACCTTTCTAAATCTCTGATTAAGACCTTGACCTCTGAAGGAGGGCTCCTAGCTGCCAGTGTCGTAGCAGCACACCACACGCAGGCCACGGGTGGCAGCGCCGCAAGCCAGGCTGTCAGCTGCGCCTGCCTAAAGCCTGGCTTGTGTGGTTTCTCCCCAGCTGCTCTATTCTCCTATCGAGAACATTCAGCGAGTGGCCGCGGGGGTCCTCTGCGAGCTTGCTCAGGATAAGGAGGCCGCGGAGGCCATTGAGGCGGAGGGGGCCACAGCGCCCCTGACGGAGCTGCTGCACTCACGGAACGAGGGCGTGGGTGAGCTGGGAGCAGCCGGGGTGCGGGCGGGCACAGGATGGGTCCGACCCGCCCCCACCGCAACTCTCATGGCCTCTCTCCCTGCACAGCCACGTATGCGGCGGCCGTGCTCTTCCGGATGTCTGAGGACAAGCCGCAGGACTACAAGAAGCGGCTCTCCGTTGAGCTGACCAGCTCCCTCTTCCGGACTGAGCCCATGGCGTGGAACGAGGTAGGTGGCCTGGCCTCATGGCTGTGGAGCTGAACCCGGAACCTTGGAGCCCATCAGGGTCGCCGCAGCTGGGTGAAAGGGGTACATGGGGAGGGGCAGCGTGTTGAGCAGCAAGTTGCTACCTTGCTGTAAAAACAAAGCCAACATGTTCCACGTGTTGTTCTGCATTAGTTTCTGTTGGGATTGTTTTCGGGACTTGTCCTCAGGACAGGACAGGCATTGGTTGAAGCGTCGTTTGTAGTAATGGAAAGGAAAAGCACCTCCGAGTTCTTTACCTGATGGGTTGGGCGCCGTGAGGGGTGTGGGATGGTGAGCTGTCACTGCCCGGCAGGGAGGGACATGCTGCTGGCTGGGATTCGTTGACCTTGCCCTGGCCCGTGCCATCCACGCCGTTGCGCACTGCCATTCCCACCCAGGGCCAAGGCTGCAGATGCCTCCTGCGTGGCGTGCGTCTCAGCCCTGGCTGCCGCCAGTCTCCTAGCCTAGTGTCCAGAGCACAGAGTAGGTCCTCGGACTGCCTGTGGGGGGGAATTCAGTAACTAGTAACGAAGAAAACGTGTGTCCTCTTCAAAGGGTGACGTTTGAAGGCCTCCTCTTGTGAGAGTTTCTGTAATGCTGAGTTTTCAGCCCTTTACCCCTTCTTCACTTGGGAAGGCTCATCGTGCCTTGTGTTCTCCCTGCCTTGTATCCGTCTCCCCAGACTGCTGACCTCGGACTTGATATCGGGGCCCAGGGAGAACCCCTCGGATATCGCCAGGATGGTACGTTCTCCGTTTCCCGGCTTCTAAAGCCTTATTAGCTTCTCCTGCGGGGCAGTTGCTCATCTGGGAAAGCAGTGTTGGCAGGAAAGCAGGCTGCAGTTCAGGAAAGGCTGTTCTGAAACTCTGGGGTCAGCAGCAGTGTCCCTGGCACGGGGACTGCAGGCCCCTGAGCAGCAGGCGCCCTATGGGCGGGTGTGCGCCTGCCCGGCGTTCTGTTCCCGCTCTGGGTAGAGGGCCTGTGGCTCCTGTCCGCACCCTACTGCAGGGGCCAGCGTGGGACACGCCTGGCTCTGAGCTCAGTGCAGGCTGGCCTTACTTGGCTGTGTTACCAGGGTTTTCTGAAAAGCAGAGCCAGTTCTGGGTGGTGAAGGGGAAGGGTGGGACTGGCCACTGAGGCATGCGGGCCTCCCGTGTGACAAGCAGTGTGCCGGAGTGTGCGTGTCAAAGTCTCTTTGGAGACGCTGACCTGACTTCCGGAGCCTGGGGCCAGTCACAGTGCACTGCTGCTCCCATGCCCCAGGGTGTGCAGCCAGACAGCTGGCAGGGCCCAGACCTCCAGGGTGGCCTGGCACTGGTCACTGCTCGGCTGAGGCGGGCTGGAAGTGAAAGGCGCTGGAGGCAGAGCTTCCTGCCTTTGGGTGCCCCGGCCTCCGTGCTGACCTGTGTGTCCGTCCGTCTCTCTCCCATGCCGGCCTGATCTCCCCTCCACCTTCCCAGACCCCAGCTACCGCTCTTTCCACTCTGGGGGCTACGGCCAGGACGCCTTGGGCATGGACCCCATGATGGAGCACGAGATGGGCGGCCACCACCCTGGTGCGGACTATCCGGTGGACGGGCTGCCGGACCTGGGGCATGCCCAGGACCTCATGGACGGGCTGCCACCGGGTGACAGCAATCAGCTGGCCTGGTTTGATACTGACCTGTAACCCTCCTTTAGGTAAGCAGTTTAAAACGCCAGTTGGGTAAAAACTTTTCCTCTGCCTACAGAACTTGAGCGTGACTTGGTTGTAGGGTGGGAGTGGCTTGGGCTTATTTGTAAATCTGCTACAAAAACAGAGCTGTACTTGGAAAGGAGACGTCTTGGGACATTGGAATGTTCTCAGATTTCTGGTTGTTCTGTGATCATGTGTTTGGAAGTTATTAACTTTAATGTTTTTATGCCACAGCTTTTGCAACTTATACTCCAATGAGTACCGTGTGCTGTTTAATATTAATAGCAGCCTCTCTCTCTGTGCAGCTGTGTTTGAACTTGGTTGTGATTGGCCTGTAGCGTTGCGGAGGGCTCGAGGGTGGGCTGGTATCTCAGAAAGTGCCTGACACTAACCACTCGGAGTTTCCTATGGGAACACTTGAAGTAAACTTTTTGTTCTGGTCCTTTTCGGTCGAGGAGTAACAATACAAATGGATTTGGGGAGTGACTGGAGAAGTGAAGAATGCACAAGGATGGATCACAAGATGGAATTTATCAAACCCTAGCCTTGCTTGTTCAAAGGTTTTTTTTAAAAGACATATCTGTAATGGTACTGACTTTGCTTGCTTTGAAGTAGCTCTTTAATTTCTTTTTTTTTTTTTTTTTTTTTTTTGCAGTAACTGTTAGTTTTTTAAGTCCCGTAGTGTTATGTTATAGTGAATACTGCTGCAGCAATTTCTGATTTTTAAGAATTGAGTAATGGTGTAGAACACTAATTCATAATCACTCTAATTGTAATCTGAAGAAAGTGTAACATTGTGTAGCCTTTTTGTATAAAATAGACAAATAGAAATGGTCCAGTTAGTTTCCTTTTTAATATGCTTAAAATAAGCAGGTGGATCTATTTCATGTTTTTGATCAGAAACTTTATTTGGGATATGTATGGGTAGGGTAAATCAGTAAGAGGTGTTACTTGGAACCTTGTTTTGGACAGTTTACCAGTTGCCTTTTATCCCAAAGTCGTTGTAACCTGCTGTGATACGATGCTTAAGAGAAACTACGGTTATAAAAATGGTTCAGAATTAAACTTTTAATTCATTGGCCTGTGTCACTTTTCTTCCTCGGCCGGTGGGTTTGTCCTGTGCCTTGTGCGCGACGCAGCAGTGCAGTCCCTGTGGCCCAGCCTGGCGCGGGGGACCTGCCGTGTCTTGCCGGCTGAGCCCAGGCGCCTCCAGGCGGGGAGGGCAGTGTCCAGCAGCCCGCTCGTCAGGACGGCCTGTTCACACTGAACCACGGAGAGCGTTCTGGCCTGGACCGAGACCTCGACACGCACACACCTGGCTCAGGAGCAGGGCCGCAGTCTCCCGGGTCCCAGGGGTGACCGACGGGGTCAGAGACCAGCTGGGCTGGGAGCCCTGCACACGCGCAGCACAACCAGCGGGGCCCTGGGGGTGCAGACCCACACCAGGCGTCACCCCGCCAGGGCTTTTTAAAGCCAGAAGAGCTGTGTGAGGTTCCGTTTTAGGAGTGCAGCCGATGAGGGTGACGGGAGCCTGTGAGTGCGGGCACGCGCCGGTGCTGAGCGGCTGTCTGCTTCCGGTCAGGGCCAGACCGTGAGGCCGAGCGAGGCGGGATGCAGACGGCCGGGCTGGACCAGGACCACTGCTCAGGCATAAAGAAAGTGGCGGCCAGGCCGCTGTTTGCACGTGCTCCTGTGACAGGTGCCTGGTGGCCACAGGGACCTCACCGCTGCAGGCTCAGCAGGAGCTTGGCTGAGGACGGCAAGGGACCTGGGGAGGGGCAGCAGTGCTGGGAGGCGGGGCCCAGGCAGGAGCATCTCGGGTCACAGCCTGGTTGGCAGTGCCTGCCAGGGCAGCCTGGGCCGGAGCTGCACTCCGTCCCGTGCCGATCGCTGAGAAGCGGGCTGGGCTGGGCGCTCAGGCCCGGCAGCCCTTCTCAGGTGTGACCCCACCTTCCCCACGTGGGGTCCCTGCCGTGGGCAGTTAGGATGGCCCAGGTGGGGGCCTGTCCCGAGAGCCTGACCAGTGGGTGAAGGGCAAGGGTGTCTGTGTGGACAGCGGGGTCACTGTGACCACACAACGCCTGTTGGAGGCTGAGTGACGGCCATGTCCTCTGCACTACGACACTGCTGGGTACACAGGCACATGGCGCCCATGCCGCTGCAAAGAAGCCAGCACACACGCCCACGTTCCTGTCCCCAACAGACCCTCACCCCACCACAGCGAGGGTCGGCGGGGGCCGGGATGGCGCTGGGAGGACACCTGGGCACCCCGGGAAGGCTGGCTCCCAGCCACACTGCTCTGCGCCTCCCCCCCCCCGAGCCCCTAGGCCGAGAGAGACCTCACTGGCCAGGCAGAAGAGTCACTGCCACGGCAACGCCCGCCAGGTTCGCGTGCTCCTGCCCGGCCTGAACCCCGCCCAGCCCGAGTGGGGACTGGCACCTTGGGCCTTGGCCTCACAGCGGAAGCTCCGCGGCAGGGCGGTGCTGGGGCAGCTGTGGGACTGGCGCTGCCCGGTGGACAGGCAGAGTAGGGGACCTTCCTGGAGGAGCCCTGAACCCAGGGACAGCCCAGAACCAAGGGTGGGGAGGGCAGACCTGCTCCCTGGCCCCGTGGGCACCTGGCAGGCCAGAGGTCAGAGGACACTGCCCCGCGTGCCCCGCCTGGAGCCCTGGGCACCGCCCAATGGAGAAGGGCACAGCATCGGCCGAGCCAGGCGGCAAGGACAGCCTCCCGGGCGCAGGGAGGGCCTCTGGCAAGGCGGCTGCCGTCTGCCCGTGAGGGGAGCAGGGCAGCAGCCAGGCGGGGTGGGCAGCCTTGCCCTCTGGGGGGGAGGCGGGGTGGCAGCCAAGGGAGGCATTGTCCCGCCCCGCTGCGCACACCTGCAAGAGGCCGTGTCCTGTGCTACCGCGGCAGCCTCAGGTCATCCGGGCCGGGCAGCACACCTCGTCCGTTTCGGAACTGGTGGGGCCCGGACCAGCAAGGCTGGTGGAGCGGGCGGCAGCCACACAGCCTGGCCAGAGGGAAGCTATCTTGAGGGTGAGGAGCACACCCGGCTCCCTGGGCCCAGTTAGAGTGAACGCCACCATCGGTGCCAGGTGCCCTGACTTTATTAGGTCCGGTGGGACGCAGCAGGGCGCCCTACGTGCCTTCCTGCCGGGAGCCCAGGGTGTGGAGGATGTCCAGTGCCAGGGAAGCCACCAGTCCATTGTCAGGTGAGCTGCGGGGGAGAGCAGGGGCGTGCTTACTCGGGGGGCAGTCAGGAGCTGCGTCCGTGTCCCCAAGCCCAGGCCCACGGCCGGCCTGTGGGGGCTCCTGGAGCAGTGTGCGTGTCCCAGACCCCCAGGCCCACCCTGGGTCCTCTGGAGGTCTTGCCAAATGGCCAGGGGACAGGAGCCAGGCTGTGCATCTCTGCCCATGTCAAAAGCCTGCAGGTGGCAGAAACCAGCCCTCCCAACGCTCCACTCCCTCCCCGCAGTGGGCACGGGAAGCCCTCTCCAGGTGAACCCCGAGCGCCCCAAGGCCAGGGGGCCAGCACGCGGGGTGAGGGTGTAAGGGGACCCACTGAGGCCTACGGGTGCCTGTGCCCCTCTGCCCAGTGCTCGGAGCCCGAGTCCTAAACCAGTCGGAGCAACAGGGACATGCTGTGGGCTGGAGGGAGGAAGGGTCCAGGGCAGGAGGGCCAGGCCTCCACCACCTGCCCCGCCTGCACACCCTGACCCTCCCTATTTGCCACCAGTGTCCTACCCCTTGTCCTGGGAGTCTGTTGGGTCCTGCCTGAGCCTCCTAGGTGCTGAGTCCTGGGTGTGTGTGCCACAGCACGGGGAGCCCTCACGCCCACTGTGGAGCCCCCGCCCGCAGGGGTCTTGGGCCCTGGACGGCAGGAAGGTCTTGGCCAGGAAGTGGGGGCGGGGAAGGTGGGGAGCTCAGCTAGCCCACCCGCCAGTGGGCTCCATCCATGGACCCCCTACCCCCAACCGTGCCCACGCACCCCAACCCTGTGCCCTGCATAACCCCCTCTGCCGAGGCCCAGGAACCCCACCCAACCCATGTCCCATGTTCCTCCCCCCCACAGCCCCACATGCCACTCAGCACACCCCAGGTACCCTCACCCTGCGCCCCACGTACCCCTCAGCCCGGGTCAGCCGCTCCAGTGTCCACTGAAGGCCGCTCGCCTGCTGGAGACGCGCCCGGTGCTGCTCACTGGAGGTGACCTGCAGGGACAGGAGAGGGGAGGGCAGTCACTACGGGTGATGCAGGGGGCAGGAGGGAGGGGCAGCGGTCACTGCGGGGGACGGGGAGGCGGTGGTCACTGCGCCATCCAGCCACGCAGAGCCCAGTGAAGTCCCACACCAGCGAACAGGACTCAGCGGTGGCAGAAGTAAGAACGCGGTCAGGACACGGGGCAAGGCCCAGAGCTCGCCCACAGCACGGGCTGCAGAGGCGGCACGGCAGGAAGTCCCGGGCCAGGGCCAGGGCGCAGGCAGTGCGGACAGCAGCGGGCGAGGTGGGAGGAAGGGTCCTGCGCCTGCCACACGCAGCTGGTGCAGAGGAAGTGGTTCCTAACGCCCCCTGCAGCCACTAAACAGGAACTGTGCAGAGCCGCAGGAAGCGAGCACAGTGGGTAACTTAAAATGCAGTGCTGAAAATAAAGGCCCGAAGAGCCCAAGAGGAGGCGGGAAACGGGAGCACCGGCGGCAGTCAGGTCAACTGGAAGGTGGACAGAATCTTCACACCCACTCCAGCCAGGAAGAGATTTTCCTAGAGACAGCCTGGGCTCAGGTCTGGACGTGGGAGGTCACAGGTCCTGGGGACCCACCCCCTCCCATCCAGGGAGCAGATTCGGGTTCAGCGCTGCCCTGGCCCCCGGCGCAGGCCAAGGAGCTGGCGGGACCTCCGTTCCACGGCAGCTGATGAGTCCATGCTCGTTCCAGCAGCACGGATCCGACTTCACACTGTGCAGACACACACACGCGCACACGCACATGGCTAGGACACACGTCCCGCTGTTCGGAAAGGAGCCTTCGGATGAGGGAAATTACCAGGGACAGCAGGATGTCGTGTTGGACAGAGGGTGATATCACCGAGCAGACGTAAGGATCAGCATTCACGCATCAACACAGAAAGTGTACACATGGGAGAGAACCCAGGGAAGGGCCAGACCCACAGCTGCCGCCGGTCCTCAGCACTCCGGATAGGGGCAGTCCAGGCGAACAAACGAGACAGCCTAGCAGAGACGTGGGGCAGCCGCTGGCACGGCGACCTTGGGACAGGTGTGCAGTCCCCACCGCGGTCCACGGCTCCCAGGAATCCCGGCGTGTTCTCCGGTGTAGACAGTGCTCTGTGTCATAAAGCAAGTCTCAGAAACATCCCATAACCGAAACTGTAGGACGTCCGTTCTCCACTAGTAAGAGAATTAGCTAGTAACAAGACAACAGGATGATCCCCGTCCCTTGGAAATTAATTAACACACTTACAAATAAGTCAAGGGTCCAAGATGACACCCCAGGGAAAATTCAGAAAATATTCACAGCTGAATGAAATGACTACAGAACATGGCAAAACCCAAGGGCTGCTGCTACAGCTGTTTTTAGAAGGAAATGTATACAACTCAATACCTACAGTAGGAAAGAGGAAGCATCCCAGGTCAACGAACCAAGTTCCACACCAAGAAACTAGAAAAAACAGCTCAGCACCCCTGAGCCCAAACCAAGAGGAAAGGGAATGCCCAAGAGCAGGCATCAAGAATAGTGTAAACATTAAGCTCGAATACATCAACATTACATTAAATGTAAGTTAACCAAATACTCCAAGTAAAAGATTGAGATTTTCAAACCAAATATAAAACACAACACAAACACATGTATATCTCCATGTACAAGTCATACATGTATTACATGAATATATATTAATTTATAAGAAACACTTTATAAGGGTACAAAATAGTTACAGGATACAAAAATGGAAAAGCCACATTACGTAAACACTGACTAAAAAAAAGTGCAGTAGTTAATACCAGAAAAAGTGGACTTTAAGGAAATAATCATAATTACAAGATACACTTCATATTTATAAGAAGATCAAATGATCAGCAGTGTTTTAAGTATGTATACCCCTAATCACAGCCTCAAAGTACCTAAAACAAACAAAATAACAGACTCAGTCTGAGAACTAGACAAATCTACCGCCATCATGAGACACTTTTCAGTCTCTTCTACTAATGTTCATACAGAAATCAAAAGGAGGCAGGTAAGGTGACACTCACCTGTAATCCTGGCACTCTGGAAGGCTGAGGCAGGAGGATCACAAATTTGAGACCTGCATAGGCAAGTTAGAGCCTATCTCAAAAAATTTAAAAAGGGTTGGAAATGTAGCTTAGTGTGAAGGCCCTGTGTTCAATTCCACATATTAGAAGGAAAAAATCCATCTAATGACTGCAGAATGAATATATATGTTCTTTTCAAAGGCATGTGGAAGATTTCTAAAATATACCATACGCTAACAAACTTCCAAAGTGTAAGTCTTACAAAAAAATGTCAGAATCTGTATGATGAAATCTACAAAATGCCGATGAAAGAATTAAACGGATCTACTATAGATTATGTCCGAAAATTGGAAGCTTCCACATAATAGAGATAGAAATTCTCCCAAAATACAGGTTTAATGAAAAAAAAATTTTTTTTGAGACAGTGTCTCGCTCTGTAGTTCAGGTTGGACTTGATCTCGCTAGCTAGCCTAGGTTGACCTTGAATGCATAGCAATCTTCCTGCTTCAACCTCCGGAGTGCTGGGATTACAGGTGTGCACCACCACACCTGGATAATGACACCTTTATCAAATCCCAGCAGGGATTTTTATGTAGAAGAACTGATCCTAAAATCTGTATGGAAAGACAAAGGAGGGTGCTCTCCCATTGAACCAAGGGTTGTGCATTAGGACGGTCCTGAGGGTGAGCCCACCCGCAGCCTGGCTTTGCACCTTCTGTTTTCCCTGTGGCTGAGTTTATTAAGAAAGGCAGAGGCCAGAGTGCCGGGCACCGTGTCTGCCGCTGTCCAGTACCGGTTGCTCTCCAGGGCGAGGCGCAGGTGCTATCACCACCCCACACGGTGGGGCCTGTTCCGGGCCGTCCGTCACCCACTCTCCACGGTCCCACCACTCAGCGCCACCTCCCCGCCTGCACGTCATGTCCAGGCATGCAGGACAGGGCCCCTGGGACCTGCCGGGGACAGCACCTGGCGGCCCTGTCCCCTCTGCGACTGGGGCCGCGGGTGTCCAGGTTGTTCCAGAAACCTGCGAGGCTCCTGGCCCCATGGCTGGGCCGGGCCAGCAGAGTGGGGAGGTGGCCCGGTGTCCACTGGCGCCTCCTGGGGTCCTCAGCAGGACCAGCAAGTCCCCAGCAACACGGGTGCTAAGCAGGAAGCGGCAGGAGACCCAGGCTTACTGGGGCCAACCCTGGAGGCTGGGAGTGAGGAGGCGCCAATGGGAGACACTCTGAATGGTCCCGGGGCGCTAGGGATGCGGGGTCAGCTGTCATACACCAGCTCCAGGCGGTCCCCACAGTACCAAGGCCCAGGGAGGGCGAGGCCTCTGGAACACAGTGGGGCCCCAGGTGACACAGGTGGGACAGGTGGCCAATGACCCCACCCAAGGGCACCCTGGAGTCCCCGCGTCACAGTCTGGGAAGAGGCAGGAGCCTCACCAGGGTCACTGGGCTCATGTGTGGCAGCCAAATCGGAAGACGCAGGTTCAGGGTGAGGCTGAGGGTTTGCCTTGCCCCTGGGACGGACCAGAAGGGAGGACGAGAAGGACGCTGACATACCTGGCCACCGCCGTGTGCTTCCAAGTGTATTATTTTGGGGGATAACTTTGAAAAATATATAGCACTATGCTCATTCGCAGATGAGGAGACGGGGTCAAGAGGGTCCCATGACCTGGCCAAGGGGCAGTGGCACTGAGACTGCACCCAGTGACCCAGACTCAGGACCTGTTTTTCCTAAAAACCACCCACCCACCCCAGTAATGGCGGCAAGAGAACAGCCACAGGGCACAAGCCCACAGCCACAGCACCCAAGCCGGGACAGTGAAGGACGCTGCCTCCGATGCCAGGGCCAAGACGGGCACCCGCGCGCCCTGCCCAGGTCACACACGCGGGACCTTAGCAGGGCAGTCGGCACGGGAAAGAAAGGAAGGACGCGGACAGGGTCAGATTGTTCCTGTTAGCCGATGACACGATTCTGTACGTAAAGGACCCAAAATACTCCACCACGAGGCTTTTCTATCTAACAAATCCAGCAAAGTGGCAGAGTACAAAATCAGCACACAAAATGAACAGTATTTCTATATACCAATAATGAACCCACTGAGAAAGAAATCAGAAAAAATAATTCTATTCACAATAGATTAAAAAATCAAGTACTCAGGAATCATCCTAACCAAGTAGGCGAAAGACCTCTACAGTGCAAACTACAGAACTTTAAGGAAGAAACTGAGGAGGACATAGTGGAAAACACCTCTGCTCTAGGATCAGAAGAACTAATGTTAAAATGGTCACATTACCGCCCAGTGCAGTCTCCTTTCAGACCCTGGCATCGTGCCTTGCAGAGCTGGAAAAAACAAACGCGCAGTTCATGGAGCAGCAGAGACACCAACAACCCTGACCAGGAAGAGCAGGGCCGGAGGCTTCACTGTGTCTCAGATCAAGGGTGCCACAAAGCCAGCAGCAAAAACAGCATGGTGCCTGCTGTGGTCAGGGGTTACACGGAGAACAACTACACACAGGACACAGGGTTTGTAATGCTGTTTTATAATAGTCACCCGAAGTTAAACACAAGACGGTGCAGGAGAATCTGTCCACAACACTAAGACCCAGGATAGCCGAGGGCCTGGATCCCACAGCAATGTCATGCAAGAGTCCCACTAGAGACCCAAATGCATGACAATGCCTCCCACAGTACCAACTGGGAATCTAAGAGCCCCCAATAAGGGCTCACGCCAGACTATTTACGGTTCTGTGCTGGGAAGGCCACAGGTCAGCAGTGGAGCTAGAAAGTCTATGCCAGCAGGGTGAAGGAGCTGTGCAGTGGGTTGAGGGTTCTATATAGGAGCCGAGAAGTCACGCTCAAAAGAAGAAGCGGGGCTGCCCTGAAGAGCACCACAGCCATCCCCAACGGCGACGAGGTCCCGCGCTCCTCCGACGATGGAGAACAGTTGAGCACAGGTCAGGAAGCCCAGCGTGACCAGCTTCTCCAGCACACAGCCTCCCCTCCGGAGCCAGGAAGCGATGCACGGTGTGAGGAG
>RJWM01029829.1:0-24025 GCA_004363535.1 Dasyprocta punctata | reverse complement strand
GGTTATTTTCAATTCATAAGTAGTAAAAATTGTTTTACCCATCTACAAATTCACAATTTGTAAAATTGTAATTTTATAAAACCATTGTGCATCATTTCTCTAGTTTCTAAATGTATGATTTCAATGGTCATACTTGTCTATTGGCCAAATGAAATACAGTGAGACCCATTATTATAGAAAAAGCCAAGGAAAAAGTTCTGAGTTTTCTCTCTATCTGGGAAGCCAAAGGCAAAATGTTATCTTGGGAAAAATTGCTCCAATTAGTATAATCATCAAAAACTTGAAAAATGCAAGGGAAATTATTTTTACTATTAACCCACATTGTCTATTTAGTTGATCCACAAAAAGAGTTATAAATAACTTTTAAAAGGGAGTGCATCTTGAGAAATACATCATTAAGAAATTTCATTATTTGTGCAATTTTCAGAGTGTAAGAATTTGCACTCTGAAAACCTATGTTTGTGTATAGTTTATTACACAAATGTTATATATGGTACAACTTATTTCTACCAGGTGACTAATAAACAATGCAAGTTATTACTCTAATATAGACAATGATATTTGTGTATCTAAACACATCCTAACATAGAAAACATTAGTAATAACACTGGGCAATCAAAATTTTCAACTTCATTATAATCTTATGGGATCACCATCGTGTAAGTGTTCTATCATTGATCAAAACTTTATGTGCTACATGATCATGGTTTTAACTTGTAGAATACTGTTGTGTCATCGTAATTTTAATCAAGACGTAGCTTTAAATTCAGCTGATATTCTAAATATGGTACATATATTCTTTGAGAAAAAAATTCGATCAGCATAGCTCCAGGCTTCTGATAGACTCACCGACTAATATAAAACAGAAATGCTTCATTTGCATTATATCAGTTTTCTAAAACAAATGACAAAAGTTCATTTTTATCTGGCAGAGATGGCAGTACACATTTACTATATTACTATATTGTCCTGTAATGAAAAAAAATGCATTAAATAGATTTCAAAAAGGAAAGAAAGACTTTTCTTCAAGCCTATGGCAAAAAGAGAGGAAAAGTGAATTCCAATCCACTGAAACATAAGGCTGGGGTGGGCAACAAACACTGGAGTAAACTAGTGGGAAAATTTGTCAGGGTGATGAAGTCACCTGAGTTTGCAGACTGATACTTATCAAAATAAGGCTCCAACCCTCTCACAGCCACTAGGAGATAAGGGTCCTAACTTTCTTGATTAAATTTCAGAGGAATAGATTCCAAAACTCCAGGAGGTTTACATACTAAAAGGGTGGAGGAGAAATGTATAGGCCTAAGCTTTCTAAAGGAAATACTGACTGAATATTAAACATAACGTAGTTTCTCTTATAAGAGAAACACAAAATATAGGTAAGTAAAACAAAGGAGAGATAGTAGAAAACAATGAGGCTGACATTTTGAAGCTGGGAAAGGAGATCAGCAGAAGGTAGGGTGAAAAATGTGACCCAAATTTATTATGATATATGTACCAAGTCCCCCAAACAAATACTATGTATCACAACGTATGTCAAGAAAAAGAAATTTTTGTTTTTAAAAATAGTTAATGCAAACACACACACAGTAAAAAATAAAATAAAATTTTAAATTCTTTTTTAAAAAAATTAATTGCTGCCCAGAGTTTAGGAGCCTATATTCAGAAAAAACACTATCTAAACATTTCAAGCTGAGGGAGCACATAGGCTGTCTTAATCATGTTAGGGTTATATTATACTTTTCTCCTATACAATCCACAGGGCAAATGATATAATCTATAAGAATTTTTATGGTCTTGACATCTCACCAATCATTGTGATGACCGATTCAATTACAATCATTGTAATTGGACTTGGTAAACAGGAAATAGTAAATGCAAAGGATGCATTAGCAAAACAAATGTTCCAAAGTGTGGGAGGTAAACTCCAGGATAAGGTACAGATCCAGCACCTTGGTTCACTTTCTTGAAATCTAGTTGTTTGGAGAACGGTATTATTATCTCCTCAAAATAAAAGACAAAATAATAAAATATGTAGAACCCAGGAGAGTCTAAAGGATCCCTAATATTTCAAGGGCAAAAAGTAAAAGATACATGTGCACTAGATCATGTTCTAGAAAGCAGAGCTACGAAGGACTCTTAACAGTTTGGCAATGAAGTTTTAGTTCATCAGATCAGGCAAAGAAATTAAATCTTACATTCCTTTGTCATGAGGCCAAGGTCAAGGAAATAAAATAGTTTATAGAATACTCATGATGAGATACATGAATTAAAACTTGAGCATATTTAGTTATACTTCATTGTATTAGATATTTCCCTTTTTTCCCTTTATGCAATATAAAAATCACTGATAATAATTTGCTTGTCTTCAGTTTGCAGCATATTTAGATGAGAGTCTAACTGTATTAGGAGAGAAATTAATACTAGTCAAATACTGATAATGTTTGCTGAAACTTTCATCTTTAAGAAAAAAATAACAACTTTACCTTTTAAAAATAGTTGCATCTTATTAAACAAAAGCGTGAAGTTGTAATGATCGTTATGTTTAGTTGAAATATAGGTAGAAATTGTGAGTAGTAACCTGAAATGGGTTAAACTGTGCCAATATTTGCATATCATTTTCAGTTTCGAACTTTCTTAGCCTGCTTTATTATTCTGAGCCTAGGAATTCTTAATCTACATTCCCAGATTCCCTAGCCTGATCACTTATTCTCAGGTTGTCAACGAGTGACTGGCAGAATTTTGGAAAGAAAGAGAAGAGAATAAACTCTCTTCCAGTTTCCAGTTTCTGTAACAAATTGGAACAGTGTGTGATAACTAAAGCTTTTATGTTTTTCAGCACTCCCAGAGCAAGTTCATGGCATGACCTTCATCACTAGAAAAGTGGAGCTCTTAAAGATCCTAGTACCATCCTGGCCCTTATTCAGATAGCAGTATCTCCTTCACAGGCACAGTGGCTGAAGCTATGGTCCCTGATCCATTGTGTCAGATCCTGAGACAATTGGAGCTTTTGAGGAAGCAGACTCTCCTTTCTTCTGAACTGTGATATTTCCTCCCTGTGGCTTTTCTACACTTTCAAGTAATAGTAGCTTCCTGCAGTTACCTCTTATTCTTCACTTTTCTGGCTTTCTGACAATGCAAAAACTGGAATTACGCTTTCAGTTTTTGAAAGACCTTGCATGGTTCTTTGTAAAAATTTGTTTTTCCATGATTAAATCTAACTAAAACAATTCCCAGAGTCACAGGATGGTTTCATGGATTATAATCAATGACCTATGCATTAATTATTCAATGTATTTCACTAGCTGAGTGTGCAAATCAAGTACCAGAGTATAAATAAATTAAGAACGAAGTAAAATATAGATAATAGGAAGTAGGGAGATAGAACTTCTGCAAAAGAGAAGCATACTAAGAGATGAAGGAAGAGAGAAAAGAAGGAAAGGGAAGAAAAGTGGATTTAAAAAAAAAGAGTTAAGATGCACTGTATATATGTACCAACTCCCAATAATGAATGTAATTATTATGTACTACAAGCATGCACTAAAAAAAGTAATTGAAAGTGCATTGAATACCAAATTCCACAAATTTCAAAGTATTTGAGTACTAAGACATGACTGCAAATAACAGGGTACTCCTTTTCAACATAGAGCATTCCCATTGCAACATGGGAAGTTCTTGTGACATAGGTGAAGAAGTAGTTTTCACCCTGGACCAATCTAACACAACTTCATGGGTTGAAGAACACTAAGGAACTTGACAGGGAGGCAGTACTGCTGAGGAAGACCAGCAGCTTTGGGAGATCAAAGCTGTTATCACTCTTTGGCCGTTTAAGCTTTTTTGTTGTTTACTACTTGAGAATATATGTACACATAACTTGGTCTACACTGTGGGCTACTTGGTCAACAAGCAATTATTAAGAGGGTCTACTGTGTTATAAAGTAGGTCTGAATATATCGTGAAAAATGTATTGGTAACTGAACTAGAAGGCCATTGACCAGACTACTGCTCACGCAGCACAGGATGACATCTCAGCAAGACAGAATAACTTAGCAAAAGTATATTTGATCATTTTAAAAGTATCAAATGAATACATTAATAAGTAAAAAATTTCAAGAAATGTTCTCTCTTTAATTCATGAATCAAATTAACTATTAATATCAAATAGAGGAAGAGTACAGATTCCTGTTAAAATGCATTCTGTGCAGAATTCATTATGCTGTAAATTCACCCTATAGTCTATTCCAATCACAAGGCTTCTGTACTCTTTGGCAGTGCAAACCAGTCAGTCCTGAGCCATCTCTTCCCTGATGAGACATTTTGCTAAACAGAGAGAGAGAGAGAAAGAGCGAGCTCACTACCTTGGCAGTACTATCCTCTGCTGCTTCGTTGGTAGTTACAGGGAAGCAAAAAGAAATTAACTATAGGACAGTAGCCAAAGCCTGTAAGGATAACCTAGGCTTCTAAAAGTATTAGAATACAGGGCCTCTGCTGTACTCAAGGGAGTGAGGACCTTCCAAGAAAAAAAAAAAAAAGCTTAGTCCATATACCTTGTCAAGTACATGAAAAGGATTATATGTCCCTTGAATTACAAAGGAGAGATTTCTGCAAAGAGCTGGAAATTTAGTCCTGCACTCAGCTGATTTGTTTAATTATAGGAAATCTAAAGTATCCCATTAGTTCAGGCTCTATCGTATTATTAAGGGACAGTTTTTAGGGATGGAAATGTCTCTGAAATATGAGAAAGCTTTCTTGATGCTATAGGTGAACTTATCTCCCAGTCCTCATCTTCCCAACTCAGCTTTAACTTCTGGAGTAATGTTACCCCAGACACAACAGTTATTTAATCTCATTTCATTTTTCAATGTCAGGGCATATTAATATTTTATAAGTAGAAACAAAGCCCATTACTAATTTTTTCACATTAAAAATGCACAGATATATTTAAAGTGACATGATTACTTTTGTAATTATATTGTAAGCTTCATTTTAGGGATGTAACAATGTAAATCTGAGGTTTTTCTTTCCCTCTCTCCACTTTGTCACTCTCCAATCATTTCTGGTATATGGAAACCAACTATATTCTTAATTCATTAGACAAAGAAAAAGATAGTATTGCAAAGATATTTAACTGAAAAGACAGAAAAAAGAATGAATCTCTACCAAAAAGTTAAAAACTGAAAATCATTAAGAGAAAATTCATACTGAACAATATTTAATTTATTCCTTTATAATTTAGTTAAAATGTTATTTATGGATTTTGAATGTCAAACATCAATAATTTTAAAGGGATTATTAATAACTACAAAGAATTTTATGCATATGAACCAATTCTAAATATTTTTCACTCCATATTGTAGGCAATTTGAAGTATTTTGATTAAAAAATCTCTTAGAAAAACAAGCATCTCTCTTGTGTTACTACTGTATAGGTCCAACATCTGAGGATGCAGTCAGCGGGTCCAGCCACACCACAGTGCAGGTTACACAGAGCATAGTTTCATTACACTGGACTCAGAATTCAGAGATTTTTCTCCCAGTTTCCATGTAGAATTTTTTTGTTAATTAGTCACTTTTATCACTAAATCCCTCTCCCACCACTCTCAGCAAACACTGTTCCCTATAAATTTGAACTAAAACAAATATAAGTTTGAGAAAAGTTTATACTACCCAAAAATTAATGAATAAAATACTGCCTACAAAGTAAAAACAATTATCAGCACTTTTATCTATGACAAACCTAACACCCCTTTATGTAATTGCTATAAATATGCATTTAGATATCAAGTTTGACACTTACTCCTGTGTTGATGAAAAGGAACATATTAATGTCCCCAAGTTGTTTCTCTGACACCTAGATTTCCACCAAAGGCTTTAGTATCCACTAAAATAGGAGTCCCTTGAGGCTGGAATACTAGGACTTCACATCCTTTATTTCTTATTCAATTAGATTTATTATTCTTTCTACCTCTTTACTTTGATGCTCATCATTGCATATCATTTAAGAGGACAAAAATAGTTTCTGTTCTTACAAGTCTCTCTATTCAATGTGAAGCTCAGTGTTACATGCCATTTAAGAGAAAAAAATTTATTTTTATAAGCTTAAAACTCTTTTATTCTCATACTTTTTATATCTCGTTAAGGAGATTTTTCTTTTTCTAATATTCTCATTCAAGATGTATATGTTACATCTGGCAAATATAAGAACAAAAACAGGTAAGTATAAACATGTATCAATTATTTATTGCCTATTAACTTTTATTATCTTTTCCTAAGTAAGTTGCAACATTCAGGGGACCAGAAACATCTCCCATTTCATTATTTTTGGAGACTAAATGGGAAGTATGCAGTGAAAACTAATTGCCCCCACCACATCTTCTTTTATGCATTAATTTTAAAATCGATTTTAAATTCATAGATGGTGTTTATTTTGGATATGTATGTTCAACCCAGGATCCTGAACTTTATCTACTTACTGAGGAGTTTAAAGCACTCTTTGGACAGTAGTGTGAGATTGGACTGTTTTATGCACTGTGAGTGAAAATCAATGATCTGTCAATGCCTATCACAGCATGTCACATCTTTGATTGAATCTTTTCAGCATACTTATGAGACACACAGCACAAGGATAAATTTATCTTTATATATTTCACACATGTCACCAAAAACAGCCTGAGGATCACTACATCCTAATGAACTAAGAATGTCTGACAAATGATTAGGCTGTATTTGACAATGAAAGCATGCACTCCATTCTTTAAAATCCAAAAGTACAACATTACTAAGGATAACGTTTTCCCAAAATTTCTTTCTAAAGTAACACTGATGATATTTTTACACTAGCCAAAGATGATATCTTCATATTTTACTCCCAATTTATTCATGTATTTCTACAAAGAATCCATAAAGGTCATTGGAATTATAGCATGGTGTGTTTTATAATACTGTTAATCTTGCCAAATTTCTGATTTTCAAAGAATACCTGTTACAAATGTGGTAAAAAGTAACTTATCTATCATAAATCTACAAAGATCAATTTTTCTGAAGAAAACAATTTTATAGCCCTAGTCTGAGAGTTCCTTAGAAGGTTAATAATATGCTCTGCTGTTAAATTACTCAAAGGATCAATTACAAAGAGCCAGGAGTGGTAGTACATTCCTGTATCCCAGTACTCCAGAGGCTGAGACAGGAGTATTGCTACGAGTTTGAGGCCAGCCTGGGCTCCGTAGTATGCTCAGTTTGAACCACATAGCAAGGCCCTGACTAAAAAAAACCAAAAAAATCAATTACAAAGAAAACATTTACAACTCAAAATGACTATGGAATTGAAACAGTTAAGGTGAATCATTTTTTTCAGAACACACAAAACAAAATCTTTTCACAATTCAGGTATGACATTAACTTAACCTGAATAAATTTTCTGTAATGACATTGATGCACATTTTTGTATTATATTAACCCTGCAAACTTGACTACTCTTTTATTTTCATGCATAATGTAAGAATATTGGGAAAAGATAACTGAAATTAGGTATATAAGATACTATGCAACATACATGAAGGTGAAGTTACTGGGTCATCATCACTAGCATATGTGAGCTCTTTCTCTGTGAATAGAAATTGATTTGAGATGATCTGTAGAAATTTCTTATTCAGTTTCCTTATAACCAAAATCATATGCTTGCAGATCAGATGGCCAAAGGCATATGGTTACTTTTGCTTATAGCTTACAAATATAAATGAAGCAAACTCGTTCAACAAAAATAAAAATTATTACTTTAGCTTCATCAGAGTGATGTTCTCACCAAATATGTCATTCATTTTTATTTCTGACTATCCAGAAAAAATTTAAAACTGTTACTTCCTTATTTATCAAACAAATTCTTGTAGAGGGTATGTAATAAGCTAGCATTGTACTAGATATAGTGGGTACAAAAATAAACAAGTAATAATTTGTAACTCGAGGAGTCTTCAGTTTACTGAGAGAAAATACTAGTGATAAACAACAATATCAGTCAAAATAATAAAGTGTATTCTGTCCAAAGAGCTAAAGGAGCTTTAGCAATGTCAGAGGAATTGGAAGACTTCTTAAAACAGAAACTGAGCCTTGATAAACGTTTAGAAATTATTCAGGTAGGGAAGCTGTTGGAAATGCCAGGTATTCAGCTATCTGTTTAGATCTTCAGTCTGTCAACATTCCTCAAGCTCCATTTTTGCCCCCCCCCATATCTGCTTCCATGATACTTCGATGCTGGTGACAACTACAAGTGTAATTTCCTCCCTTTAATTTCCACTCATCATTCTACACTGTAGCTTCTCTTTATTTGCTCTATAAACTATATAAAAAACAAAAGTGTTTATCATTTTAATAGTGAAATAATATTCGATACCTTGAAATATCATGGCATAGAATAATAACTAAGTAAATCACTGTTGAATCAAGTTTGAGGGAAAGAACAATTAGTGAAAAGCACAAATATGTGAAATAGCATGACAGGAAGTTGATATAGAATACACAATGAGGCACAGAATAACAATGTTCTAATTCTAATCCTTTTACAGTATAAATAATGGTTGAATTAAAATTTTGAGTGAAATTCTTTAAATTGTGTACTAACTGTAACATTTACTATAGGTGGAAGTCTACTTCAGTGGTAGAACACTTGCATAGCACGCACAAAGTCTTGTGATTAACACCCAGCACAGCAAAAATAAAACATAACATTTACTAACCAATTTATCTCAGAAAGATACTCAGTCTAAGACCCATTTCCCTCATCTGTAAATTTCCTTTTTCAGAATTTTGTTTTGTTAGAATTAATCTGTATATACTTGGAATAGCATCCTTGACAAGGTAAATACTCAGTATATGATACCAATGTTTCTAAATAAGAAATTGCCTTTTTTTTTTTACTGAAGACTATGAGGAAATGGACAAATTTTAAAGTTTTATGGTATGACCATCTTGGATTCTGTATCAATCAGGATTCACTACAGGAAACAGAAGTTTTCACTAACCACTCCGGTTGATCATTGCTTGAACAATTTTATCTCAAGGGTATGGACACATTTTATTTCTGTGTTTCTATTCCTTCCACACCTTTTAGAACATGGTAGTTCCTCCATAATGTTTAATTAATGAATAAATACTTTGGAAGGAGAAACATTTTTAACACAAACCTTTTTATTATACTAAAGTACTTCTAAGGCCATTCATCTGGAACGAGTTAGCATCATACTGTGCCCTCTCATGTGCCAAATAATAAATATCATGAAGAAAAAAGTCTCGATTGGGAGAAAAATATAATTCAGACACAAATTCATGCAGAGTTGGAAACAATAGCAATATAATTTGGAGTATTGCCATGGTCTGTAGCCACATTCCTTTGGCCAATGAATCCACAAAAAAAAAAGAAAAAAAAAAAGGAACACTACAGATTCATCCAGAACCTCTTACTCGGCAGCCTCCACTTCAGCAGGTCACCATCCATGCTTTTGCTCTTTTCATTTCAGGTGTGTAATTATAAACTTGTTTATTTATTCCAGATACACACCTGCCAACAGCTATTCCTATAATAACCAAAAATGCTTCTTTCAGTGATGTGTTGCTACATTTGCTGAGCCTCTCAGGATAACAAAACAACCATAAAGAAGCTACACATAAATATCTCATTGCAATCATAAGTAATATTCCTCCAATAGCACATCTGAATTTATCACTGTGTAGTCATAATCTTGGCAGCTGCCTGTGGCTTTATTTCTGATTCATTCTACAGACTCCTGATGCAGTATATTCTTGTAAGTGAGAACATTTCAGAATTATATGCCGTCAGTCCTTTGACTACTGAACTTCATGATATTGAATACAGGAAGAGCTTACTTCAACTTCAGAGAAATTTAACAGTGTTTCTCAATATTAAAATATGCTTCCATCACTTCTTGGCCTTTTTTCCAAGTCAAATGTAAAATATGGTTCTAGAACTTGTCCCTAGTATCTATGCATAAAGTACAGAAGAAAAATGTTTCTAAAGGGTAGAGAGCAGTTAGAACAGGTTTGGAATAGGAAAAAATTGAACAAACATGGTAGTGACAAATCCTCTCAAATACCCACAGAAGAAAATTCCAAGTCAACTGTCATGTGTCTGTACAAACTACAAGGCACCCAGTTCATAACTCCTTCAAAAGAGTCTGCTATAAGGAACAGAATTGACTGGCAGGCTCCAACTGCCACAATTTTAAATTCAGGACTATACTTACACCAGGTCATGCTTCCTCCAGGCAGTTCTAAACCAATGCTTGAGCACAACAGGGTTACAACAGGATGTGTGGTCAATGCAGGATGAAATTCCGGCTCAGAAGTGTCTCACACATCTGTCTGAAACATTCTCAGGACTAAATGTTAGTCAGTGAGTCTTCTTTTACTACTAATGTATTCCCTATCCTTTTTTCAGGTTCCAGATCTATTCTTACCTATTCATACTGCCATTCCTATCTTTCATATGCATATCTTCTAATAAACCTCTTGCTTGTTTAATCTCATTTTTAATGACTCCTTCTTGAAAGACTCAAATTATTAAAGTGCAAGAATTTAGGTCTAGTTCTTCCTTGGATGTCTTATAGTTCAATACACTCATTAACTTGTTTATATCCTATCATTGCTAATGATAGTTTGATTTTCTCTTTTGTTTTAGTCACTGGAGATTCTAACTATCAAAGCATTTACTTTAGAAGACGGTCAATTCTCCTCTGCTTGATTCTAGTTTATAAGAAGAATATGTTGAGGATTTTGTTTTCAAGTTCTCACATACAACTTCCATTGCTCTGAAAGGTTTTTATGATCAAAAACCACAAATTGGTCAATAAGTATTTGGGTACATTCAGGAGTGTCAGATCTGTAAAGGGAATTGAGATATCCTGGCATTTCACATCACAGGAAGCAGTTAGCTCCCCTTCCCACAAGGTTTTATCTGGGGCCATGGCAAAGACACCATGATAGAATGAATGAAAGATCTGGTTACTCCTTTGTTACCACTACTACAAAAATATTTTGTAGACCTCTAATACTAAGCAGTATCATTGCTATTACATCTAACAAGAATAGTAAACATTATTTTCTACTGGCAAATATTCTTTTCTCAGCATGGACATACAGGCTATTGATTTGCAGTAATTAACTTACAGTGGAAAGCTTACGCTGTTTTTATTTTTCTTTTGCCTCTATGATTATTACCAATTTTTCCTGGAGACACATTCCTTATCTCTACATTTACAGATATTAGCAAAATTTTTCTACCACATGAAAGCACACTTACAAGGCACACATTTATAGAAACTCTTAGCTTGCTTGCTTCTGTTTCTGTTTCAGCATATCTTCTTAGGTCATGATGTTTCTCTCAATTGTTTTACTTCTTATCCCTAAAATACTCTGAATTCCAGTTTACCACATCACTGTTTACATACTATTCATATGCTGAACCTTGTGTCAGTTACTTTCAAACTGGTTTATAGGATAACATAAAATAGTATTTATGATATATCTTTTGAGTATGTGAGACACGAGTATATGAAACTTACGTCACATTTCCAGACCATTCACGTTTATCATTTGTCTGAACTCAAGAATTATCATGTCATCCATTTCGATCAAAGAGTAGGAGTTTTTGAATGTTTAACTGCAAAAAACTGTTTTATTTTATCTCTCAACTAAATTGCATATCTTCTTCAAAAGTATTATTTGTATACTACTGTATATCCTCTATGGTATTTTATACATATTAAGCATTTAATAATCTGAGAGAAAGTTACTTGTCACCTGTACCATACTTATGCTATGTAGATGAAAGCCTCATTATCTTCATATGTATCCTCACTATCTCTTCAAAATAAACTGACCTGGTTAGACTGACTGCACAGCTAGCCAAGGATACTTCCTGCCAGGAGCTGAATCCATTAGAGTCAATTTGAGGGTAAGGAAAGCCAAAAAAATAGTAAAAAGAAATTAACTCAAAAATGCCTTCACTCATCCTCAAGTAATGCACATTTTGCTTTTTAACCCTTTACTCTCATGATATAGACTATACTTGTTTTTTTTCTACATGGCTCTGCATGTGCTAGTTAGAGATGTAGCATATTTGTAAAGTCTTCCTGTTTATAGTTGTCTTCCTTGATGCCCCAATTACCAATGTTCTGATTGTGCCTCTTAAATATGACAGATTTGCTCTTGCATAAAAGCTTCCAAAGAATTTAACCTATGCTCATTAAGTTGAGAATGTACACAACTGAGCACAGTTATGTCCAGAACTGATCAAATAATCATGCATACCAGTTAATTTCCAAATTGGAATCTCTGCGATCTCAGGCATCTGAAAATTCTCTGTCAGACTATATTTTTGATATTTTCATAACTTCAAAAATCTAAGTATACTCTAGAAATGCACTGACCAATATGATAGCCACTAATCGTGTATGATTATTCAAATGCAAAGGTTAATTAAGTTTTAAAAATTAAAAATTCAGTACCCCAGTCATACTAATCACCTAAAATGCTCATTAGCCACATGTAACCAGTGGATCCATATCAAATAGCACATGTCATCCAGGCGTGATGATGTACACCTGTATTACCAGCACGTGGAAGGTTGAGGCAAGAGGATCATTGAGTTCAAGGCCAATGTGGGCTACATAATGAATTAAAGGTCAAACTGGACTACATATTGAGACTCATCTCAAAAAAAAAGAGAGAAAAGAAAAAAGAATAGCACATGTCACGGTATTTCCATTGTTTCAAAAAGTACTACCGGGGTATACTGTTCTAGAACATCTAAATGACAGCTTAATAACCTACTACAACTACACAATTTTGATCAATTTTGCTATCTATGATTGTGTTTTTTTGGCATCATGTAATAATGTACTGTAATTTTTACCATCCAATGGAAAACCTAACTGAAGTAAATTAATGAATGAAATGTTAGCAAGTGAAGAACACAGCAAGTGAAGAACAAATAGCATTGAAAACGCCATGTAGATGTTGTTTTAATCAAGTGATAGCAAGAAAAGGACACTCACATACAAAAATCAGAAGAAACTTCTCCAGAACAGTAGTACAGTAATATACATATGTTTTATATATATATATATTATACATGTATTATATACACATATATGTATTTATATGTTATATATGGCATTGACAACAAAAGTCAACTATGTTGAAGTACCTCAGCAATACCTGACATGAAAAAATCATGAATGGTTCTGATAACCGAGAAATTGACAAAATTTCCAAATTATATTTTCTGCTACATTTTTTGCATATTTTTTTATTTCCGGCACCGGGGATCGTACTCACAGCCTCACACCTGCCAGACAGGTGCTTAAGCCACTGAGCCAAACTCCCAGCCCTAGTTTTTTGAGGCAGGGTCGCACTATGTAGCTCAGGCCTTGCACTCCCATTGTAGCCCAAGCCGGCCTCGAACTCACAACGCTCCTCCTACCTCAGCCTCCCCAGTGCTGGGATTAAAGGCGTGCGTCACCACGCCCGGCGTTTTTTGCATATCTTCATACAAACTATTTAGATACCTAGAAAGTTTTAAATATTTCTTTAATATATTATCAATGAAAACAAATCAAAAAGAGAAAATCGACTTTGCCCAACAAACTAAATTATTTGAATTGCTGTATTTAATAATTGTATTTATCATGTTGGTTTGGGTTTTGCAGTCAAATATAAAAGTATAGCAAGATGTGATGGTGCACCCTGTTATTCCAGCACTTGGGAGGCTGAAGAAGAAGGACCGTTGTGAGTTTGAGGCCAGCCTGGGCTACATAGTGAGTTCAGTGTTAGTCTGAACTACGTAGCAAGACTGTCTCAAAAAAAAATTTTAAAAAAAGGTATAAAGCTTTATGTGTAAATACCTTCCTGCATATTTAAATAACACCAAAACAAATATTATTCAAGTCAAAGTTGACGCTACACAAAATTTATTTTTACTTGAAGGGAAATCTGTTCATTCAGTGTAAGAAATACTGAGTTCCCACATGCTGATGATATTAATAGTGAAAAGAAATTTTTAATAAGGTTTGATTAGCTTGCCATACAAGTTGGTCTGCAGAAGTGTATTTCATTTTGAATTCTTTTTCAAGGCTTTACATACTTGCATTTAAGTTTGTGCAATGCATGCACACACATTATACAGAAAAAATAAAACTCTATGTAATACATAATTTGTCTGTATACTTAAATCTCCCTGGTTTTCTGAGCCATCTTTTGACTGCTATATTAGTTGCACAAGAAACTTTGCTATTCATTAGTTTACTTTAACCTTAGATTCAATTAAATAAAATCCTAAATATTTGTGAATAACTTGACATGAACTTTATGATTTATTGTCAAGATCTCAACTACCTCTGCCTTTCTGGTTTTACATCAATTAAATCTTCATAAAAGTTTTATTGCAGAGTAAAATTCCTTGAATGCGCAATCATTGACACTGCAGTATTAATAGGATATTTGCTTAAAGATATTTCAAAACCAGAACTGTAGAAAGTTTGTATCCTAGCCAGGCATGGTGGCACACGCCTTTAATCCCAGTACTCAGGAGGCTGAAGCAGAAGGATCATTGTGAGTTCGAGACCAGCCTGGGCCTCAAAGTGAGTTCAAGGCCAGCCTGAACTGCATAGTGAGGCTTCGTCTCAAAAAATAGGGAAGGGTGGTCGAATATCAATAAAGGCTACCCTAATATATTTTGTTATCTTTAAAATAGCTGTCTTTGTCATCATATTTAATAAAGTTAAGCAGGTCGAGGTAGAATAAGATTAAACTAAACAGCTCATTGAAAACAATACCGGTCTCAAATTCTGAAAAGGAAAAAGACATACAGTTATATGAGGGTATACATAAGATGGTTAAAAAGACTATACTACCAAATGCATTAACTGGTGAGAGAGAACCGTTGATACTCATATGATTAGATCAATTTTGCATGTCTATATCTGTCAGTCTGAGCAACCCCCTTGAAGGTAATGTTATACAATGTTACAACCACTGTAAAATTCCAATCATCTCAGTTTGTAAACCTATAATGTTACAGTGTTGGATATGTTGTTGTTTGTTGGTCCCTTTAGCTTTTTGTTTCTTTTCTGTGACCATTTTTTTATTCTTCATTGGTTTTATTCTGAACTATTTTGTTTGATTATATCAGGTCTGATGATATGGGCAGTTATTTTAACGACAACAAGAGGTACTCTAAGGGGAAAGGAGGAAGGAAGGAAGGGAAAAGGAAAAAGACATAAATTTATAAATAGGTATACATAGGACAGTTAAAATGACTATATTACTAAATACATTAGCTATTGAAAAAGTACAGTTAATACTCATGATTAGATCAATTTTACATGTCTATATCTGTTAATCTGAACAACCCTTTGAAGGTAATGATATACAATATTGCAACTACTGTCAAATTTCAACCATCTCATTGTGTAAACCTATAATGTTATCGTATCGGATTTGTTGCTGTTGTTTGTTTATCTTTTTTGCTTTATGTTTCTCTCTTCTGTGTCCATTTTCTCTTAAATAAATAAAATAAAAAGCAAAAAAAAAATAGGGAAGGGGATTTAGCTCAGGGGCATAAGTGCCTGCCTGGCAGGCGAGAGGTTGTGAGTTTGATTCCCGGTACCAAAAAAAAAAAGAAAGTTCATATCCTTCCTATGCTATGTTCTTGATAGGATACCTGCATTGCAAATTCAATATTCAGCTTTTCTAAATCCCGTGAAATATTATCAAGTCACAATAAGCTGTGATTTGGGTTTTTTTGGGGGGTGGGTTTTTTTGTTTTGTTTTGTTTTGTTTGTTTTTGGTTTTGGGGTTTTTTTTGCTTTGTTTTGCTTTGTTTTGTTTTCGTATATTGAATTGTGAAGACCTATTGCAGACCTTTTATCCCATTTCTGTAATCCCTAACCCTTAATTCTGCTGCCCTGTAGCTTTGTATGTTTTTAGTTGCTATAGGTTTATAAGAAAACTTTATGAATATTGTCTCTTGTCGCTTCAGGGTTACCTGAGTGACAGGAAAACATATTCTTAAATAAAATATTTCTATAGCTAATGTTTCTAAAGATATCTACTGACATAACCTGACCTGAAGCAATACTTATCAATTTAGATATAGACAGCTTTCCAGTCACACAGCTAAACAACCAACATACCACTTTGACAAAAGTTATTCACTAGTATGCCATGACTCTAAAGATGTCCTTCATCCTCACCTAGTCTGCTTGTATGATTAACTTTTTCAATAATAGTTACCTCTTTTTATTTTCTAAGCTATAAGAAGTTTACTATCCCCATTCATACGTTTTTTATTACTTTATCTTATTTTATTTATAGTACGTTTGTAATTCACACAGTTTATAATTATCGTGGACAGTGGCTACATGTACATACTACAGCTTTTTTTTTTTAATCCCCTTTTTCCCTTCCTTCCTCCTTTCCCCTCCTCCTCTGGTTCTCCAGTCACCTTTTTCTTACCTGTTGATCCTATCTGTCTTAGCACATTTTATGGCTTACAATGATTACATTGCTTAGGGCTATTAGGTTCCTACACATGGCATATATTTATTCCTCTTATTTCCCCTTCCCCTCCACCTTCCCCCCTTCCTGTGCCCTTGATCCATTTCCCTATTGGACTAGATCTGTCCATCTATTCCTGTCTAACAACTTTTTATCACTTTATTTGTATTTTGCTTCACTCGCATGAGGGATATCATGCAGTATTCATGCTTGGCTGTATGGTTTATTTCACTAACCATTATGTTTTCCAGGTGTATCCATTTTCCTACAAATTCTTCAAATTTGTCATTCTTTATAGCCAAGCAGTATTCCATTATATATAGATACCACATTTTCTTTATCCAATCATCTGGTGATGTGTATACAGGCTGTTTCAAGGATTTAGATATTACAAATTGTGCCACTATAAACATTGGTATGTATGTAGTGCTGTAGTGTGATGACTGAAGGTCTTTGGGGAAGACACCTAGCAGGGAGATAGCTGGGTCATATGGAATTCTATTTTCAATTCTTAGAGAAATTTCCACACTGGTTTCTATAATAGTTGTACTGGTTTGCATTCCCACCAACATGAATGAGGGTTCTAGTTTTACATTTGTCTTTGCTTGATTTCTTAATAGTTGCCATTCTTTCCAGAATAAAAAGGAATCTTAGTGTTGTTTTAATTTATATTTCTCTAGTAGCCAGAGATGTTGCACATTTTTCATGTATTTGTTAATCATCTGTATTTCTTCTTCTGTGAACTGTCTGTTTAATTCTCTTGCCCATTTCTTGACTGGGTCTTTAATTTTAGATGCTTTATTTTTTTTCAGATCTTAGTATATTCTAGACATTAGTCCTCTTTTGGAAAGTAGCTGACAAATAATTTTTCCATTCTGTAAGTTGTCTCTTCACTCTGCTGACTGAGTCTTTTGCTGTGAAGAAGCTTTTTAGTCTGATATAATTCCACTTGTTGATTCTTGCTGTCATTTCTTGTGCAATTGAGGCCCTGTTGAGAAAAATCCTGTGGTCAACTGTACATTTTCCAGTACATTCGATGTTTCTGTTTTAGTGTTTAGATATTTAATCCATTTTTATTTTAATTTAATATGTGGTAAAAAATAAGGGTCCAGTTTCATTCTTCTTCAAACAGATAACAAGTTTTCTCAGCAGTGCTTGTTAAATAAGCTATCTTTCTCCAACCTATTCTTTTGGACACTTTGTCAAATATCAAATATTTGAATATGTATGGGGAGGCTTCTGTATCCTCATTTCTGTTCCATTGATCTACTAAACCACACACATCTCTTAAGTCTAGTGGTTTTGCAGAATTAAGATTTACACTGAAGGAAGAGAAGAAAAAACATATAAATTTTAAATAAGATTTTCATGATATCTATGGTAAGTTTTTGAATTTTAGAATACTTTAATATTAAAATAAAAACATGAAGCAATGTGTATTTATTTATGTTTACAGGGATTCTGGTTTGGCAACAAACTAGTAAAGGACCACAAAAAGTTGAATTATGTCAACTCAGGGGAAAAATAATTGCAAATCTCATATTTAAAATTGGAAGTTTGTTGGGAAGCAGCCAAAAAAGAAATCATTGTAAATTAGTTTGGCAGGTATTGTATACAATATCAAGGCAAAAGACCAAAGTTTTATAATTTGACTTTCTGAAAATTTAAAGTTTTATCATTGTATCTTTCTCTTTAATTTTAAATTTTTTTCTTTTATAGGAAATTTAGAATATACTAAATAGCATGCAAAGCTTAATGTGAAGAATAGATACCCATAGTACAAACTACACGTGATACAAATCACCCTGTTTGGCTCTGAAATTAAATAGCATCCCATCAGAATTACACTGGATACTCTAAATTATAAGAATACTTGTGAAATAAAACTATATATATGTAATGCATACATCTATGCATATATACTTAGATATACTTTTACTTTGATAACATTTCAAATTCTTATTTTCTGAAATAAATATTTTCTTTTAGGAGAGAGGAAACATCCTTAGAAAAGTAAAATCAGTTCTATTACTATAAAATCCCTACACCATACAAGAATAGAATATGCAGCCCAAAAGTCTGAAAATCCATTTATATTCTATTACAATTGATTTTCCCCCAAACTCTCACTCCATTTCATAATGTTTCTTTGCTAGTTTTTGGATTGTTCAATTCTGAGCACACTATTTATAAGTGGCAGTTTTACTCTTGCCTTGCTCTACATAACAGACTGATCAATAAGTACCAAGAATCCCCTCTTTAGAAGACTATGATATCATCCTTGCATGTCTATTTTTTGATAACCTTTGTTCTCCCTGCTAATCTTACCAAGAATTCCTTTCAAAGTCATCAAACTTGAAATATTTATTTGTAATCATAAGATACGATGTTCCAAAAATAGGTCTCTTTGGGGATTTTTGATACAGACTGATATTTTTTCTTCTACTAGTATCAGCAAATCAGAACATATACAAAAAAACATGTATTGTCAGTTAGAAAATTGACAAAAATGAATGATTAACTGGTTTAAATACATAAACTAGTTATCACTCATCATCAGAATCAGAAAAAAGATATTGGTTGGTTGGTTTTCTAGGTTGCATACCAGGTTCTTTGTGCCATCCATTTCCTAAGAAGTATAACCTATGAATTTTAGGAACACACTGTCAGGTTCAATAATATCAGTGCTTTACATTATTTGAGGGAATTTGCACAAAAGTAGCAAATTTAATTAGGACCAAATTCCTCTTAAAGTTGTATCTTTAAGACATTATAAAAATAACAAAAAACTATCCCAGGGAAAAAATATATAACAATTTTTAACTGGAATGCAGAACTCTGACAGTCCTCAGTTCAAATATTGAGTCTGAAGGAGATTTTGTGTTCAGAAAATATAGTTATTATCTGGCTGGTTTTTTAATCATTCCTAAGAGGACTTATTTGCTCTTATTTTTATTTCACCTAATCTATTGTACTATATAATTTTCTCTTATACTTAGTTACTTTTGATTTCTCAATGGTTTACCCAACTTGATTTTCTATATGACACTACAGTTGTTTGGCTAAGACTAATTAATTGCTTGAAGAGGCAGCTTCAGTGTCAGCTACTAACATACATTTAAGGTGAAAGCAAAAAAATAATCATATCATCTCTCTGCTGGTAGCTCTTCATGGCACCTCCTATCAAGAAGTCAATGCTGGAGAGAGTGGTCAAAGATAGTGGTAATACAGAATTTACAAATAATGCTCCTATGAAATTATTGCTGAATCAGGGTTAGAAAAAATAATATCATCTAAACATTTCAAGTAAGAGACAGCTGCACACAAGAGGCAACTCTGACTGTTTTTGTCACAATAAAATGTATTTTTAAAAACAAGAGGGACTCTCTTGTCTCAAATTCCTAGCCACTGGAAATGTCAAATTAAAGAAATCTTGATGATCTGTGGCTGACATGGAAAAAGCAGTTGACATTACCCAAAATTTGGAAACAATTTTTTAATGCATACATTGTATCAACATTTCATTCCATTTGTTTTCTAGTGGAGAATATAATATGAATAATTTAAGACAAGACCCAAAGAGGCAATTTAGTCCAATTCGAAGTAGAAGTAACTTAGCCCAGTCTCAACCAAACCACATAGTTGTTCCACAGTTGGCATGGCCCCTGGAAGTACCGTGGGGTAGAGTCACCAAAGCCTTTTGGAGCTTGCAAAAAGATTGCTTCAGATGCTAAGGGTGGAACTCCAAGACTTAATGTTCACCCTGCTGAACTTTGGACTTACTTTGGTTCTAATGCTTTGTATTTCCCTGTTTGTAACTTTTGAAATGGTAATGTTTATCTTGTGCCTTTGCATGTTGGAAGTGTTTAACCTTATTTTCATTTGTACAGAGGTATGCAGCTAAGAGTTTGCCTTCTATCTTGGGGAGACTTGGGACTTAAACTTTACAGCAATGCTGAAACTGTTAGGACTTTGGCAACCCTTGGAAATGGACTAAATGTTTTTTGTATTACAGGATGTACATGAGTCTTTGAGGGGCCAGGGGTGGAATGTTATGGTTTATGTTTCTATGGCCCCACCTCAAGCCTCATGTAATCATGGACGTGGCTGAATCTAGTGCTCATGATTGGTTTGTTGTCTGGCACTGGGATTGGTGGTATGAATGCTGCACTTGCCCAGGGGTGGAACTGACATACAGTGTAAGTGCAGGAAGAAGGCATGTCTTCTCTCTTTTTTTTTTTTGTTTTTGTTTTGCTGTTTGTGGTGACCATGAATGGCTGCCTCCCCAGCCATCCACCCTGCCTTGCACCCAGCTGAATACAGATTGAAAACTCCAGGAACTCTAAGAAATAAACCTTCCCTTCCCTAATTTTGGGCATCAGGTATTTTGTCTCAACAATGAGAGAAAAGTAACTAAGACATCAAGCCTTACTATTTAAGGATTCCAATAAGTCTATAATGGAGATATTATTGCCTCTATCTTAGAAATTAAACAGGAAAGATTTTAAGATGATATGGTAAATTTTGTGAGCTATGATCATTCTTTCACACATGGACATACCAATTTACATACACATGCCCAGCCTACCCTATTGCTATTTAAAGTATCTCATTGTATATAAAACAATGAATATTATAAGTATGTAACCATTAACACCTTTATATACATGAAAAGTAACAAAACTAAAGGGAAGAAAATAGAGCTAAAGGCAGAGCCTCCTGGGCTCCACATTTGTAGGAACTCTTGGAATTTATGTAATGAATGCTATTGGGAACTGAAAGTAGTCTCGCATGGTGCAGGGTTCTAGAATCAAAATAAAGATGGCAAATCGGAATTTAGTATAAAGTTACTCTACTAATATAAGGTAACTGAACAAAAGTTGACTGCTGTTGAAGAACAATGCTTAGATTAAACTACATTTTGATACAAATACTAGGAGCAAAAAGCCCTTTCTTCCCACATGGTATGAGTTGTCCAGTAATGCACTGCTGGTCTCTGATATGAACAATAGCAACATAGCCAGGATAACTGAGCATTCAGCAGAGAATTATAAAGTAGAAGTACCACATAGATTATTGAATCAGGCAAAAATCCTTGATTATGAAGTGCCAAAATGACAATGATAAATAGGAAACCAAAACAAGGGGGCAAACTTAGACATGTTAGTACAGTAGTCCCCTTGGAGGTATTCTGAGACTACCAGTATATGCATTAAATTAGATAGTATCAAATCTTATATGTAATATTCTACATACATGCCTATGATGAAGATCAATTTATAAGTTAGACTTAGTAAGAGATTAAAAACAAAAATAAAATAATATAATTATAATTATATATCATAATAAAAGTTAATGTGCTTGGGTGCTCTCTCGCATACACTCTGTCTCTCTCTCTCTTTATCTCTCTCTCAGTAGTTTTGTAGTTTAATGGGAATTTTTCTTTCTTTACAATTGCACAGATAGAAGACTTATTGTATGACTTTAAAATGTTAACATAATTTATCTTTCATTGTTAAATTAGGAACTTTTAACTTCTCAATTAAGGAAGTAAGTTACAACTTCTCTGTGGCATATCTGACCTGCCAATATACGAGTTGTGTAGTTTAGGAATATTAACAAATAAAATAATGGTTACTTGGATATAAGCACTGCCATGCTATTAAAATCAACCTGACAACCAAAATAGTTACTAAGTGACAAGCAGGCAGACAAAATTTACAGCGTGAATATACTGGACAAAAAGATGACTCAATTTCAGGATAAGAGGTGTCAGAGTACCAAAAGATTTCACCACTCTACTCAGAATAACATAATTTAAAATTTAAAAATTGTTTATTTCTGGAATTTCCTATTTAATATTTTTAGACTATGATTGACCATGAGTAACTGAAACTGCAGAAAAGAAAACTACAGAGATGAGGGTCTTACTACATATTTAATATTAATGTGCTAAGGATTTCAACTGGAACCCAGAGATTTTCAGAAAGATTAAAAACTACCAAATATACAAGTACACCGTCTAAAAGAAACACCTTTAAATATAAAGACATAGATGGGTTAAAAGAAAAAAGATGAATATACACATACGCATATATAGGTTGATTAAAACTACCATGACTCAGTGAAAATCAAAGGAGACTTCAACTAAAGGCAATTTCCCAAAATAAAGTGGAGCATTTCATAATGAATAAAAATTGTTACTTTATCAATAAAACAGTAGTTTAATACATAGAAGTTCATAACAACACACCAAAGAAAAAAAAGGAAAATTAAAGGATAGATCGACAACCATAGCTAAAGATTTTAATATTTGCTAATCAGTGATTGATAATAAAACATTCAAATTCAAATGAAAAACATGAAAGGAAAATTTAAATAATACTATCAACAAATTTGAGCCATTCAAATTGCAATGCATCATATTTACCAGCTACACAATATGGAATCTTTCCAAGTGCACATAGCATATCATCAAGGTAGATTATATGAATCTTAAAATAAGCCTTAAAAAAGTCTCAAACTATTGAAATAATACAAACTTTATTCTCTGGTCACAAAAGAGCTTTAAATTCAATAATGTACCTAGAAAATATACATAATAACCTAAAGGTGAATAAAAAATAGAAAATGAAGTTACAAAATACTTAGTAACTTAATGATAATAAAAACAAAATAGAAAATCAAAAAATGTGAAATATAGCAAATAAGATACTAAGAAAGAAATTCATAGCTTTGAATTTTTACATGAGCAAACAAGAAAATCTAAAATTAAATATCTAAAACTTAGTCTTGAGAAGCTAGAAAAAGAACAGAATGGATCAAACAGAAGAAAAACTTTCTGAACTTAAGAAAGGAAATAAAAAAGAAAATATATACTTGTATGACATCTTTAAGTGAACAAATAACTGAATTATGTTTTCTAGTAGAAGAGGGAAAATGCAAGAGCACTTACAAAATAGCACTTAAAAACTTCTGGACAATGATAGGAAACATTTTACAGTCCTATAAAAGAAGGAAATCTTGTTATTCAGTGAAAATTGGATGGAACCAGAAAACAATGTTAGCGAAATCAAACATTCACAGAAAGACAAATATTCTCTGTTCCTTGTCATATGCTAAAGTGAGAAAAGTTGGTTTCAGAGAAGGGAAAAGAGTTGTGTTTAATAGAGATTGGGTAGATTAGTGCTGAGTGGAAATAAGGGATAATAGGTAGCAAAATCATATAATAGAAATAAATTCTAGTGTGCAACAGCACAGAAGAGGGATTTTAGTTTATAGCAACCCAATATATATTCTATGAATAATTAAAAGAGTTTGAATGCATAAGGGAAGGGAAATGTTAATTAATCTGATTTGATCATTACATATCATGTAGCTGTATTAAATTGTAACATTGTACACCATAGATGCAATTATATTTAACTAAAAAGAAATAGAAAATTTGGATTTTTTTTTAA
>RJWM01029828.1:0-24034 GCA_004363535.1 Dasyprocta punctata | reverse complement strand
AAAAAAAAAAAAAAAAAAAAAAAAAAGAAAGAGGTCCTAGCCTCTCATTTCCACTTAAGGCAGAGGAAAAGGATTCTTTTATCCAAGTTCATAGACAGACTAAGAATATGTATGTATGTGTGTGTGTGTGTGTGTGTGTGTGTGTGTGTATTAGGTGGAAATGCTGAAAACACTTTTATTTTGAGGATACAAGTAAGGTATGCTTTCTAGATTAAAAGTGTCTTGAGTTTTTTAGGTTATTCCAAGCCTATCCAAATAGCATGACGAATGCTTCAATATAAAATATATTCTTGACACGAATGCTTCAATATAAAATATATTCTTGCACTGTTACTTGAAATTCTAACTCATTTTTTCCTTTTTGGAGGAGCGGGGAACGGGGTCTGTCTGAGCTGTCTTCCCCCTGCTAGTGAAAGCGTTGTCTTCTCTGGAGGGACCGCCCTGCTTCCTGCCGTGTGGTCGGGCAGGACTCACCTCTTGTCAGAGGCGTCTCTTCCTCAGCCCTGCTCTGGTCTCATCCCCATTCCCACGCCATGCTTTGAGGTCACCACAGGGATGCACTCATGTCCCAAGCTGGAGCTGAGGTATTCTTCTCTAATAATACGAATTTTACACAGGGGTACATGGGGGCACGAGGAGACAGAGCTAAACGTGGTCATGCTGGAAGCAAATGAGTGGTCTGTGTTCTTGTGGATGAGGTCTCCCTAGCTGCCCTGGTGCTTGGCTTTCCAATGCCTAATTGTCTCCTTTTCTTTTGACCCTTTGTGGTCCTGTAGATTATGATTAAAGCCTCCTTTGATGACTTAATTTACATCATATTTTTTAAACAGAAACAATGTGACATACATAATCTTGCAGGCTTAGAAATATTAAAGTGAACTAACTACTATGCTTTTATATAAAACTACATTTAAGCAGAGTTTTATTGTTTGTGCAGATGTCACTATACGTATATATATTTTTTTCATGTGGATACTCCATTCTTTTATTCCTTTACTAAAAAATCACCACCAGTGTGGAAATGGAAGTGCTGCCTTTGGTCACTTTGAGAAAACATTCTGATAGCCACTTTGAGGGCCTAAATTGGAATCTTGTGTGAAATTCTGATTATCCTTTCTGCTGGACTCTAGGATGGCAAGTATATGCCCCAAATGGGATTGTTTGCACTTTTAAAAGTTTCGCTCCACTCCTTTGATGTTTTCCATACAGCGTTTCTCTTTATCACTCTGCATTTAACATTCCAGTCTTCTTGTTCCTCCAAGTTCTTCTGAATAACCTACTTGGGTTAAGACAGGCCTGGAGAGTAGGAAAACAAGAATGTTGTTGACTATTTCTTCCATTTCTGTTACCGTCACTTAACACTTCTGATTATGACCCTCAAATCTAAAGTAAATGTTGGAGAAATTAAATACCATTAATAATTCAGTAGTTAGGAAGCATAATTTTGTCCTGTATAAAACAACGTGGAGACATTGCTCTATGCAGGAAGGCTCATTTAAACAAGTGCAATTATAGAGGGTCTGGATTAAAGGGACTGTCACTACTTCTCTTTCTCCTCTTGCCATTTTGATGGCAGATCATTTTAGTGGCAGTTTTCTTTATAAAAATTTAAAATACTTTCCCTTTTATACCTTTGAATTATAAAATGAATAAAAAACTAATATAAACATTCTCTTCTGGATTTCCTTTTTAAAGTAATTGCAATTTCAGAGCAAAATTAATCAGAAGGTACAATGATCTCACATGACTCCTACCCACACTGCCCACATATAATCTGCCTCCCCCACTCTTAAAGTCCAGAAGTAGTCTGTTTATTATAATTGATGAGCTTACTTTGGAGCATCGTTATCACTCAAGTGCCCTAGTTTGCATCAGAGTTCCTTCTTACTACACATGATGAACTTGCACATTTGATGGCTTCTAAAAATATAATGGCACATGCTCACCATAATAGTAGCATGCAAATGGTTTGACTGCCCTAAAAGTCTTCTGTGCTCTGCTTAATCATCCCTTTCCCACTCCAGGTCCCTAGCGGTCACTGATCCTTTTCTGACTTCATAGTATTGCGTTTTCCAAAATGTGGCACAGATGGAATCAAATAGTGTGCAGCCTTTTCCGATTAGCTTTTTTCTCTCGGTAATATCCATTTGCATTTCTGCCATGTCTTTTCATGGATAATTTTTCTGGAAGTACCAATGTTTGTGTATCCATTCTCCTCCTGAAGGATATCAATCTTAGTTGGCATAATAACATACATCTGTAATCCAGCGCTCTTGGATGCTGACACAGGAGAATCACAAGTTTGAGTCCAGCCTGGGGAACTAATTAAGTGAGGGGAGAGACCATGTTTCAAAAATAAAATAAAATGGAACAAAATAAAATAACCCTCCCCCACAAAACAAACAAACAAACAAACAAATAAAAACACAACGGGTCAGGGATTGTAGCTAAGTGTGAAGGCCTTGTGTTCAATCCTTATTACTGCAAATCCCAAGGCATTTCGGTTGCTTTTTAGTCTTGGGGAATCACTAACAAAGCTGCTACAAACATTCATGCTTTATGTGGGAATGTAAGTTTTTAACTTATTCGGGTAAATTTCATGAAGTGTGATTGCTTGATCATATGGTAAGCGTACTTTCAGTTTTGTAAGAAAATGACTCACTGTCTTCCAAAGCGTCTCCACCATTTGGCATTCCTACTAGTAATGAATGCTTGTTCCTGTTGATCTATGTATGCCCTTGCCTTCATTTGTCGTTGCTAATGTTTTGAAATTTGGCTATTGTCAGAAGTGTCAAATCTGGTTCCGTATTATTTTAGTTTTAATTCTCTAATAGTAAATGAGCTATTGAAGCTGGAGGGTAGGACGTTAATAGCTTGTGATGGGAACATCTGTTCCTATGCTTATTTGCTATCAGCCTATCTTCTTTGGTGAAGTATCTGTTAAGATCTTTGACCCAGTTTTAAAAATCGTTTACTCGCTCTCTTATTGTTGCACTTTAGGAATTCTGACATATTCATGGAGAAATTCTCATCACTATTGCTTCAAATGCCACCGTTTCTTTCTAGCTACTGGTATTTTCATTCTAAGTTTTACCTATTGTAGTTGCTACACAGTTCTTAGATCTTCCCTGCCCTTCCCTCCCCTCCTCTTTCTTTCTTTCTTTCTTTCTTTCTTTCTTTCTTTCTTTCTTTCTTTCTTTCTTCTCAAACTCCAAGATGTTTTTCGCCAGCTATGTCCAGCTTACTATCGGGCTCATCAAAGCAGTCTTCATTCCATTACAGTTACTTATTTCTAGCATTTCTTTTTTTCTTCATAGACTTTCCATTTTCTCTGCTTACATTAACCATCTGTTCTTGCTCATGGCCTACTTTTTCCTATTATCCTATTATTATGGCTTTTAAAAAATTCTCTCTCTGATAATACCAACAGCCTTCGTGTATCTAATCCGGTTCTAATACTTCCCCTTTCTTTTCAAACTACTGTTTTGTGTTTTGAAGAATGCTTTGTAATTTTTGTTGTAAGCAGGACGTGCTGTAAAAGAACTCCATAAATATACCTTTAGAGTGATGACAAAACATAGAAGGCATTCAACAGTCTGTGATTAGATCTCTGTCTTTGTATGACTCCGTGCCTGGACTATGAGTTTTGTGAGTGTGTGTCAATTTTCTCTCCACTCGGTTGGGTGAGGATGGGTAGACAACGTGTTAGGCATTTCTTTTCCTCCAGGTCTGTTAGGCTCTGATAAAAACCCCAATAAGCTGGATTCTGGTAATACTGTCTGTAGAGCCTGCCTTATTAAGAAGAACAAATGATTCAGTGAATTTCAAAATGGTTGCATTGTTTCCTCCTTCTGCTGAAAGTAGAAGGGGATTTTTCTTCACTGTTTACCAATGAGGCCAGGGTGGAGCTCCTAGGTACAGAACTCATGAGTGCATAGGATCGCCTGAAGACTGGTCTCCCTGAAGTTTTTAATTCTCAGATTTGTTTACAGCGATTGCTCAGAACTTTATCAGTCATAACTCGGATTCCTACCCCCACACTGATTCTCATGGGGGAGTTCAGCTATGGTAAATTGTTACTTTCTATAATCACCTTTTTTGGTTTTGTTTTATGTTGGTTTTGGTTTTATGAGACAGTGTCTCACTGTGTAGTTCAGGTTGGCCTTAAACTCATGGGAATCCTCCTGCCTCAGCCTCCTAAGTGCTGAAATTACAGGTGTGCGCCACCACACCCAGCACTATACTCAGATTTGAGTGTCTCAAATTTGGGGGAGAGGCGGAAGTTTGCCCTGTGACCTCACTTCTTTAAAGGATTTAAGAAAAAATATGTTGATTTTTCAATTTGTTCCATCTTTGGCTCATTGTTAGAATGGAATATCAAAGTCCAAGTTCCTTATATATCCTACTGGAAACCAAAAATCTACCAAAGCATTTTTCAATTTATTATAATTTATTATAAATTAAGTTTTTCTATTTGGAATGTATGCATTGTTCACATAATTTTCTTTCATCATAAATACTATCAAAACTGTTGTTTAAAATAAACTTTTACATATAAGTATATATTTTATATAATCCTCAAGAAATATACTATTTCAAAAACAATTTAGTTCCACCAGAATCTCCTCTACTAGGTAATACTTGGGAATAGTAGAAGCCCATTTCAGAAATCAATGTATTATTTTGGTAGTGATTCTTGAATCGGCTGACTTGTTAGTAAAATTCTGTGTGTAACCTAATAAATAGCTCCCACAATTTAAGGAGTGAGCCTTAAGCTGAAGAATTCTGTATATTCATAGAGTTATCATTTCTATTTCCTAAGCATAATCGTACACTTCTTTGATTTATCATTTTTAGTGAAAATAAAACAGTATTTGATTAAATAAATAAATAAGCTTCTTTAGACAAAAAACAAAAACATGGGAGAGTTGTCTCCTTAGGAAGCTCTTTGCCATCTTGAAGGAAATAGCGATAATAGCTACAGATTGTCCTTACAACAGGGTGCCCTGCTTTTTTTATCTCTTTGAATTGTCTCAACAACTTTAAAAGGAATACGGACCTGAAAAGAACAGGGAACACAAAGAAGTTGGAAAGGTATATACTTTAACTTAGCAACTGAGCTATATTTTCATCTGAACCTAAAAACTGTTTTCCTCATTGCTGTACTATAGACTCATCTTGTGTTCAACAGTCTTTACTTTATATCCTACAGCTTATTTTTCACCATTGAAAATTATTCTTCATTTCACTGATCCTGAGTATAATAATACATGTCTATGATAGTACCAGCTACTACTTAGTGGATACTGTGCTCTCGGCATTCTGCTACGTGCTTTATTGTTTCCGCTTTGTAGGCAGAGAGCAATAAGGTCATACACAGGACTTAGTAAAAGTCTAAGAAGAAAGCTGTTACGTTCCACATTGTGTCTCCCAAAGACTCATATGCTGAAGTCCTAATGTCCAGCACCTCAAAATGTGACTGCATTTCAAGAGTTGCTAAACAGACAATTAGGTTAAAATGGGATCACCAGGGTGGACTCTTCTCCATCCTGGCTGGTGGTATAAAAGGAGGAAATTTGGACACAAGCAAGTGTTGCAGGGAAGGCTGTGTGAAGGGAGAAGGTGGCCATCTACAAGCCAAGGAGAGGAGTCTTTTGGGAAAGTAACCTTGCTGATAGACTCATCCTCTTGCACAGAAGAAAATACATTTTGGTCTTTATGCAACCTAGTTCGTCATACCTTGTTATGGCACCCTTGGAAAAGAAATGTAGAAATCAAGGAAAAGACTTTCTGGATAAAGTTTAGGGTAAATTATTGAATAAATTTATCCCTCAATCTGTAAGACTAACATTGATGACAGATTATGTCTAAATAGGCTGAATTGCTATATAATTATGTTCTGTCTTCAGTTCTTGTATTTTAGGTAGGAAAAGATATAAATACTGAAATCTAGGGCATCTCTTATTTTTTTAACTCATGAGGATAACCAAGTGTTTTAGTGCTTAGATCAAATTTAAAAATGGCTATAGGTCAAAGTTAATACATTTGTAACAACTGATTATTAAAAAGTCAGGGAAAACTGAACAGAATAATTGATGAAAATCAAATGCCAGAAACGAAGAATTTAATGAATGAGAACTGCTTAATGAGAAGACATGACATGAAAGCTGTTTTTGTTATTTGCTTCAAGAAAGATCAGTGCTTTTATAGATTAAATTGAACTTTGAGAAAGTATCCTTCTTTTTCTTTGCCCTGTGAGGATTCATTATCACAATGCAAGACCACTAACATCCATCACATCTGGATTTCCAGGGGACTTTGCAGAGTTACTTTAAAACTTGGTTTCATGGTTCTTTATTTCTTTGGTGGAAGGTAAGATAATTAACTTTTATCTACCTTTTACTTGTGCAGTCTTTAAAAGAGCAGAGACTATTTCACCTGTGACATTTTCCATTTAGCTATCATCACCTCAAGAGTAGTGAATCCCGAAGAGTTTCACAAAACCCTAGCTTCATGGGTATTTATACAAGTCCCATCTGTGAACTTACAATGTGCTTTTGAGAAATTTGAGAATTTATGTAACTGTTAACTCACATCATACCAATAAAATGTCATTTTTTTTCTTTAAAAAGCAAAAAAAAAAAACCTATATAAAATTATTTTAGAATTGTTTTAAAAGAATTAAACTCAGTTGACTGGAAAAACTCAAGAAATAAATCAAAATAAAAGTTTCAAGTTTCTTAATTTAGACATTTAATCTACAGTCAGCAAATAATGAGAATGATTTAGGATGATGTTAAGGATGATATAATGATTACGTGGTTGAATACTTACTTGGTTTCAGGACATACACTAACAACTTCTTAGGGGCTTTGTTAAAGCACATGGTGATGCTCGCATTACATAATAGTATATATGTGCTTTCATAAAATCACTTCCTCATGAAGGCTTTTTTTTTTTATGAGTATCTAGTAAGGCCAGTAGTTGGCAGAAGACAATTTGAAAGTGTTAATGTGTTTGTGGTATTAGAGAATGAACCCAAGGCCTTATCCTCTGGGCTCACACTTGACATCCTCCTTCCTCAGTTTCCCAAAACACTGGTGTTACAAATATGTGCCAGCATCCCTGGCTTGGAAAATGGTATTTTAAGCTCACATTGGTCCTCAGAGTTAACACAATGACTTTAAGTTGGCTAATTGCTTATTGGTTACTATACAGTGAATGCTTCATGGTGCTGGTGAGGATGCTGTGTTAACTTACTCTATGCCCTCACTAATGTACAGAAATGCTCCAAACAAGTATATATATATATATATATATATATATATATATATATATATATATGAATTACCAAAGCTGGCATAAAAGAGCAAGAGTCATTTTGAGCACAAATCTGTAGTTTGATGAATTCGACTGGGCTCAAGGGCATAGGTTTGTGGTCTTGGCTGTGTTGGTTTACATGGCTACAGTCCAGTGTGGCTATGCAAGAAGGCTGGCTCTCTCACATGTCCAGGGCTGCTACCAGGGCCACAGAACTCTCCTCCATAGGATCTTTCCTGTATTGGGGACTAATTTGGGCTTGTTCACGCGGTGCTTACAGGGCTCCAAGAGGCAACATAAAACACAAAGAACTCTTGGGATCTCTGAACCAAACTGGCCCACTATCACACTCTGTGAGCAAAAGCAAGTCACAAGTGTAGCAAAGATGACCAAGTCTCAGTCTTAAATTGATTACTTAAATTTATCAGACAGTTTCTGTCACACATAAATATTTAAATGTTAAAATCAATCGATTGCTGTTTTAAGGGTTTTGGATTGCTGTTGTAATTTAGACATGCTTATTTGATGATTGCTTCCTTAAAATAAAAAAATTAAAAGATAAAAATTATATATTGAAAATCTTGGAAAAAAAATGGAAATCAAGCTACAAAGGTTTAGGTTAAAGGAAGGAGAGGGGAATGGGAAAATGAATCAAGTTGTGTCACGTACAGATACAAATTTCCTATGTTGAATGTGGTCACCGTGAACACCTAAAATGTACTAATAAAAATCAATTTCTGTGCAAAAAAAAGAAAATATAGTGAAAATATGGTTCAATAATTGGCCTTAGTTTTATGAAAGAGGACTCATAAGCCAAAAGCAAGGAAAGATACTACAAAAAGCAAGCTCAACATACTTGTACCTTTAATAAAGCCATGGTTCACTCTCAGCAGACAAACTTGCCTTCTGTTTTACTAAGCAAACCAAAGTAATCAGAAGAAAACTTCAGAGTTTCCAACACTTTATCCTCCTGTGAGTGCATGTTTTCCTATTTGCTCTCTCCCGATTTTACTTTGAATGAATCTTTCATCCTCTTGTGTTGTAGAAGCATTGATAGAGCAGATCCCAGGGTCTCTTTCCAACTTAATAGGACACTTCATTAAACCTGCTTTCAGTCTCCTTCCTTCTGTGTAGATCTTTCTCATCAGCATCCAAAAGCGTTGTATTGCTCCCCTCTAAAACACTTCCCTCTCTACGATTTAGATACAATTGTTCCCCTTTACAGCAAAACTCTTCCCCAATCCCCCCATTTTCCCTTCTATTTGAAAATCCTTTTCTATTTTTTTTAAATAAGACTTGTTCTAAAAAGCTTTGTAAGGACACAGAAAAAAAATAAACTCTGTTTCCTACTACACTATCCTTACATGCTGCGTTTCTCTAACCCCAGATGTGTGCAGATTCCCCCTCTCCACACTACCAACCATCTGCTCTGTGCTCCAGATGATTCCCCAGTGAAGCCCAGTGGGGTGCCCTCTATTTGAGTTCAGTTCTGACGCTGTCAACCTGCTGATGGCATCAGATTCCACAGGTCGAGCAATCAGTCCCACAAGACAGCCACCTACCTCCAGAGGCACATGCAAGGCATAGATTGTCACCTGTATTTCTGTTACCACACTTGGAGGTTTGCACAGCTTGCAGAGCAAACAAAAGGCTGGGAGGAGGTCAGAAATTAGTGGAAGGGAAAAGCGGATTATTTAATGCCATCTCTGAGAAAGAGAGATGGGGCCTTTCTATAGCTCAACTCTCTATCTTCTTGCACTCAGGTGTGCAAGGGGTTTTCATGGGAGAAAGGATACAGGAGACAGTGAGCAGGAAACCCACATGTGAAGCAGGGAAGGGTCCTCTTCAGAGTGTACTGCTGTGACAGCCGACCTCCTTAAAATCATCTTTCTCTTCATCTGAAGGAAATGGGAACTTGACTTCTGAGGCCAATGTCTGCATGTTCTTTTCAGGTTGATATTTTACTTTTCTGCAACTCAATTCACATGAGCTAAGGAGAAGAGAGAGTACTTACAAAAGCTTCTGTTTAGAAACTGATACCAAATGGGGCATTTTGGCTCACACCTATAATCCCAGCACTGGAAAGGCTGAGGCAGAATGATTGCGAGGTCTATTTCAGCCTGAGCAATTTAGTGAGACCATGTGTCAAAGTTAAAAAAGAAGCAGAAGAAGAAGGAGAAGGAGGAGGAGGAGGAGGAGGAGGAGGAGGTAGGGTTTGGTCATTACACTCTTCAAGCATCTCCACATGTCCAGCTGTCTGGAAGCTTCCCTGACTCAGTCCTTTTGGGATTTTATGGAAGTTACACTATGCAGGCATATCATTCCATGTTTGGTCACTGATGATCAATGTAAGCTTCAGCACCTGAGCTCTTCCTGGATAGTCAGGGGTGAAACTGAAATTTCCCACCCTTTCATCACCTGGTTAATCCCCTTGGCAACCAGATTCCATCCTGAGGCAATTCAGGGACCCATAGACACCAGTGATTTTGTTAACATATAGAAGATACTCAGCACTCTTTAGATTTCATGGATTTTAGAAATTGTCGTTTCTTTCAAGGTCACTGAAAGTTTCCCTGTTGTTATATTCATGGACAATCTAAACCTCAGTGTTTCTTCTTTGGTTATCTTTTAATTGGAAACAGTTTCCACTGTATTTCAGCAGGACCCTAGCTTTTTTCCTCCCAAATATCCACTTCTCAGACTCTTCATTTGCTCTTCGTTCTATATCATTATCACTCACCAGATTGCATGACTTTAAGTACTACCAATGTATTGATAATCCTCACATGAGTATCTGTACCTCTGAATTCTTTCTGAAGTCACCCCCCACTCAGCTATTAGTCATCCTCATGGAAGTCTAATTGGACACAAACTCAACATGTTAAAAGCTGAGCTTCTTGTATTCTCCCTCTAAAATTTCTCCCTTTTTATTTACTTAGTTTTATTTATTTATTAACTTTTTAAGATAGGGTTTCACTATGCATTCAGGTTGGCCTTAAATTCCCTTTGTAACCCAGGCTGGCCTCAAACTCATAGTTATCCTACTGCCTTAGCTTCCCAAGTGTTGGGATTATAGGAGTGCACCACCACGGCTGGCAAATTGCTTCTCTTAAAGTCATTCCCATCTATGTTAGAGACAAGTGCATTCTTTCGGTTGCAGGTCAAAACTCCTGGCATAATCCTTGATTCATTTTTTATCTTTAGAACCTTTGGCTGTAGCAGGTTTTATCAGCTCTTCCTTAATGTATAAGGAGAGTCTGACCACACTATATTACTACTGTCCCCTGTTTTCCCTTTTGAATTACTGTGGTAGCTCCTACCTAATCCCAATCTGGCTCCTAGAATGAGTCTTTAAGTCAGATTTAGTATTTGCTTGTGTAAAATTCTCCAGTGGTCCTATTTCTTCCTCAGGATGCAAGCCAAACTCTAACCGTGGTGCACCAGGCTGTTCAGGACCTGCTTCCTCATAACATCTCTAATGGATTCCCAGCCTCAATGGACTTCAGCCACATTCACATATTTTTTTCTGCTCCTTAGCCAGGACCGGCCTCTCTCACTCAAGGGCTTTGCACTGACTGCCCGACTTGCTCCCATGCCTTCCTCTAGCTTCTGCCCAATGTCTCCCTCCCTGACCATGCTGCTGAAAATCACGGCTGCACCACTGGATTCTTTTGTGTCCCTTGAAGATTTATCATTTTTTAATGAAAATGAATTAATTGCTTTTTATCTCTTTGCTATCTTTTCCCACAACTAGACTATAAACTTTGTGAAGGTCAAGATTTTTTGTTGTTTTAGTAAAGTTCACAAGAGTCAGATTTTTAAAATTGTTTTGTTCACTTCTCAATCATCAGGGATCAGAATTGTGTGCAGCCTATAATCAGTTTGCAGGAAGAGTTCCATAAATGAATGTAAACAATCACTCTGAACAAAATTAATATAAAATCAAGGATGATGAAACATTTCAAAATTTATTAGCTAATATATTTGGCATTGTGTATATTTAGAGAGCATCAAAAAAACCTAACATTTTATAGGAAGTAATATAGCGAAAAATAATTCACAAAAATAAGATTAAGCAGCTTCATTAAGAAGAAAAATATACATTACAATAATAAAATTTTGTATTTTCATGAATTTATTAGAGAAATAAAATTTTTGTTATTTAACTTTAATTTTGTGATTGAATGGACCTTTTATACATAATTGATGGGAGTACTAAAATCTTAGAGAATAATTGCCATATACATGAAAGACTTATGATATTTAAATATTTTCATAACAAAAATCTTCTTTTAGAGATTTAAATTAATAATTAGACCCAGAAATGGATAAGAGAAAACAAAACCCAAACGCAAAAGCTGTCTCAATATTCACACTGGAGGAATCATTTAAAATATTCATAAATATAAATTTAAATATTCTATAGTCATTTAAAACATACTTTATAAAAGTATCTAATAAAATTGTTTTTAGACCTAACTTAGTTTTGAATCTATCAACAAACCTAATCTTGAATATATGATATATTCACAAGTTTTCAAGAAACATTAGGTTGCATATATGCTATAAATGTACATATACATATATATTTATATATAAAAGTTGAAAGAAACTGCAGTAGCATTTTAATAATGGCTTGTTGCACTGTTCTGGTTCGTTTTTTTTTTTTTTTTTTTTGCCGCACCAGGGATCAAGCTCACACCCTCGCACTTGCCAGGGCAGGTGCTTAAGCCACTGAGCCAAACTCCCAGTCCTGGTTTTTTTGAGGCAGGGTTGCACCATGTAGCTCAGGCCAGCCTTGCGCTCAGTGTTGTAGCCCAAGCTGGCCTTGAACTCACAACTCTCCTCCTACCTCAGCTTCCCAAGAGCTGGGATTAAACACTGTTCTGGTTCTAAGAATACATTTCATTTATTACCTGTATTTTTCTTAATTCTTTAGGTATAAAAAGGGATGCATGATAGTATATCAAAAAGAACACAGCTGATTTAAAACTAGTTTTAATAAAAGTAATTAGAGTCCTTTCTTCACTTTCCTAGTCAGCTGTAGATGGTCTCCTGCCTCTGGTGCAGCGTCTGCTGCCCACAGCCTTGTATGTATTGATGTGCTGATAGCACTAAGTCAAATGGAAATTCCCTTCAGTGGGTAGGATGGGTACCTTGTGAAACCAAAGCTACCAGTATCTACATCTAATTTTTAATTAACTACACTAATTCCTAGCCAGAACTGGCTGTTATCATGTTTCTTCAGTTCTGTGACTTGATAAACACCTCGAGAAATGGTATATAAAAATCATATCACACAAGCTTCTCACTTTTTATCATATGCTTTGAGAATAAAATCCTTTTGAATTGTCCCTTTCTTGAAAACCTCTGACTGAATGCACATTGAACCCCAAAAACACACACCCACACCCGCACTCACACATCACACTTCACAGTTTTTTCTTTTAAAAACATCTTTTTAGCATGAGATGAAAGCGCTGTTCCAATATTAACAAAAATCCTTGAAGAAAACACAATGATTATTGCCCCTATTTTATAGTTGAAGAGACAGTGGAGTTGCTCATTCTTGGCCATCCAAGATCCTTGATCTACAACTCACCCAATTCATTGGCTTGGACTCCTGCTACTATCTCCTTCCAATGTGAAGTGGCCAATTTCTCTTCTGCTATTTCAACAGATTCTGAATTTGGTTAAACCTGTGCAGTTATGAAAGTGGGGATCTTTAACTGAGATAATCCAATCTGTGTTGTAAGTTTCTCATGATCATTAGCAGAGCACAGCCAAGTTGGGAGGTAGTTGTTCTCCTCTATCGCTGCATGGCACAATTGATCTTGGAAGATATTAGGAAGAGCTGAAGAGGACAAAGGAAAGTAATGGTAATATTTTGCTTTAAAGTTATTAGAAAATGTAAGTTAATATATGGTTCCATCCATTCAACCCACATTGAATGAGCGTTTCTTAAAGATATTTTAAAATCTCTTCCTGTAACAGAAATAAAGATCATCAGGCTATTTGTTAAATGTGAATACATTTGAGGTATAATGAATTGCAAGAGAGAAAAAACATCATGTCTGAAAACTTCTACTGCTAGATAACAAATTTTGAAGGCTCTCCTTGTTGTCAAACAGGTATCGTGGAGCTGTGTACAAAACAGAACTCCTCCAAAGCAGGCATTGGTGTTATTTAATACCCGTGAATCTTAGCCAATCTCTGGGCTGAACTAGATTTCAAAGAATATTTAGAAGGTAAGAGACAGAGGAGTTATTTCTGGTCTTCTAGACTTTTTCCTTCATATAATTTAATTATAGTGATGTGAGATTTTTGTAATTTACCCCTGCCCCCTTTTGACTTCCTAGCTAGACATACGTTTTTATTATTCCCTCTAATTTTTTTCTTGTGTGTCTAACACGTAAGAGGTATTTCACATTAGCAGTCAATGTCAATATCTACTATTTTACTTATGATCATGGTAGTCCTTAAAATTTTGGTTAAGTAAATAATAAAAATATCATTATTTTAGGGAGAAGAAACTGGAAAAATAGATAACAGAGAAAGCATAACCTTTTCTTAATTTTCATTCATTCATTCATTCATTCAATCATTCATTCATTCAGTGCCCACTCTATGAACAGAACTGCTGAATTCTGAGACTATAAGGATGAGAAAATATAGTACAGTTTCTACTTAGCTGAAGAGTAGGAGCTAGTGGGGAAGGAAACAAGAACCAAATTTGTTTACAAATAGGCATACGCATGAAGAAAGAGTACAGTTATAATGGGGACTCTGACCTACTTTGGAGGATTAGGAAAGGCTTCCTTCAGCTGAGTTTGGAAGAGTGAGCTGACTTAATGCAATGAAGGGTGGCAAAACAATGAACTTTCAGACACAATAAGTGTAACAGGAGCAATAGCTGTGATGCTGGGTGGATTGGAAGAGAGAGGGAGGAACCCCATAATCTCTGTGGATGATGAAGGGACAGTGTGAGCAACACATCAATGATGGGGGCAGAGAGATATGAGATGAAGCTGGGGAGACAGGTATAGGTGAGGCAAGAACTGGAAAGCTGTAAGACCAGGAGGCCGCTGAGGTACTGTGAGAGTCAAGTGGTGGGAGAGTGGAAAAATAGAGCTGATGATAACAGCAATACCATCTGTGTTAGTTAAGAGTTCACTAGAGGAACAGAGTCGACACAGAATATATGTGCAGTTACAGAAGGGATTCATTTGGCAGGCTTACAGGATCACAGTGGGAAGAGTTCCAGTGGCCATTTGTGGAAGCAGAGGCAGAAGAATTCAAAAGGGCTGTCTGTGCTGGAGGATCTAGTAGTAGTTAAAACACAAGGCTGGAAATCTCAGTGCGGTCATGGGTGTGAGTCTGGGTCAGAAAGCTGAAGAGTGCCTCAGAAGGCTGGAGGAACCTATGACCAATGGGGAAGATCTGGGCTCCTCTGAAGAAAAGGGAAATCTTCCTTCTCCTTTCCCTTTTTATTCCATCCAGGCTGTGAGCCTATTGGTTGGTGCCACCCAAATTCAGGGTGGGTCTACACACCCAGAGCTTTACTAATTTGCTAGGTAGTTTTTACTCAAGTCAAAGTAAAATACCAAAATTAATAATCACCCCATACGATTGTTTTGAAAATGCCACTGTGGTTACAAGATGAGAACAGATTAAAATGGGCATAGGCTACCAGAAATGACTAGTAAGGAGGCTGTTTAATACTCAGAAGGAAATGGGATGGAGCCAGTGTGGGCACAAAAAAGAAGGGATCCATTTGAGGGTCAGTAAGGTATTAAATTTTGGATCTTTGGGAGAAGGCTGGCAAGGGGGTAAAAGGATCAAAAATGATAAAAAATACATATATGTACAATTCTCTCAAACAAATTTAACCATTACATATTACAAGCATAGTCTAGTTAAAAAAAATCTCATCATTGGAAGAAGAAATGTTTTCAGAATAAAAATTTACAAATTTATATAAACTGTGCGATTTTGGGAGATAGGCTGTCATGTTCAAGTAACCAACTGTAGCAACTTGCTTTTGCAGTGAAGTAATTCTTGTCCTCATTTGGAGAGATTGATTATTAGGAAAGAAACTCAACTACCTATAAAATCTGTCAAATTCAATAAGACAAGGGATCCAGATGGGCTTTTGGTTCAATTTTGACAAAATTATGCCTGTCATGAATTTTTTTGCTTGTTTGTTTTCTTCTTTAGAATTTCTACCATACTTTGAAGTCTGGGAAGTTGCCAAAGTCAATAAGAAAGGCTATAGAGAAGCTACCCAAAAAGGTAAGTCAAATCGAGTTTTAAATGCTGCATATTGCCTGAGCTGTTTTATTTCGGTTTAACTCCCAAGGATGCATCCTAACATGAAATTGTTACCGAAATCACATATACTAGAAGGCAAGTTGTTTTCCTTAAAGAAGAACTTTGCTCATTCTATCTGCATTTATGGCTAAAAATTTGTCATTGCCGATGGCTACATTATGGAATTCAGGTGACAATTAGGAGAATTTTGAGTGAATTGAATTGCTGCAGTTTAGACTGCAGCTTTATGGAAGAAAAGTATTAGCACTGTGAATTTTAAAACACCAGGTAGTATTGTAATAAAAGAAATGGAAAAATATTATAATCACATTTCTCTAATAACCTGAACTATTCTTAATTCACCCATATTTTGTTTAATAATTTTCCATGTTGCTATATTATGCTAATGAATTATTATCATAACATTATATTTTATAAAATTGGTGACCTGCAAGGGATTTAATTATTCTCTTATTGGATATATAGATGTTAATTTTTCTAATTTAATGTTAATATAATGAACTTGCAGCAAAAAAAAACTCAGCATATTTTAGTAATAGCCTTTCTTCTCTATGTTTTTAAAATGATACATCATTATAATTTTGATACCTTGGAAAAGTAGTAGAAATATTATATCAATGTTTGAATATATTCCTTGCTTTATAAAACAGTTATGCTAACTTACAACTACTACTAGCAGAGCATAGGTACATAACAGGGTTGGTGTGATTATTTTTATAGTTGGTGACTTATGATGCATAGCAATACACCATTTTAATTCTCCCATCTTTGTTAAAGGGAAGTTATTATTTTCCTAAAGTTACCTAACAAAAATAAATCTCTACTTTTTGGAGATGTTCTTCTTCAGTTTATCTACAAGTGATGTTATTACTTCATGTGAACACAAATTATAGTAAAAGTACTGAGAAGAATAATAATAGAAATGGTGAAACTTCTGATTAGTATTTTCCTTTTATTTTTTTAAGTATTTTTCCTTTTAAAACTTGTCCATAGTCCTTCTGGCAATGGAATACAATGGTCAGAATTTCTCCATTCCCACTCCAGCAGTATCATTCCCTTCAAGTCATCCCTGATCATCAACTTTTTATAATAGTTGCATAGCTAATTCGAAAAAGAATGAACAAATGTTAGAAATAGAAAACAAAGGAGGAAATGTTCTGTGTAAGTTTAGAAGCAAAAGACCATGAGGTGTGCATGGAGTATAAGCAGGACCTAGGAAACACGTGATGCTCTGCTCCCAGGAAAGGTGAACAGCACACTGGGAACCAACATCTGTCCCCAAGCTGAGGAGCATGAAGTCCTTGCTCTCCAAAGGTGCACCTGGAAGACTTTCCTCCTGCCAAGATTATGTTAAGAGCCTCAGATAATAGAACTATGACTACTTCAGAGAAAGGTTCTGGCCACTCATTGTGCATATTGAAAATAATATTGGAGATTGGAGATGTTTCTTGAGAGAGAAAAAATAATAAAGCGATCATTTGGAAACAAATACTGAATTTTTGTTCAGTGCCATAGAGATTGGCATTGACTATCCCTGCAAGCAAATGAAAGAGTTCATTTTTTCTAAAGAAAGTACACGCATTATTTGGGATTGTGATTTTGATATGTCACATCAACAATTAACAAGTTAATATATGTGTGTTTTCAGTGTGACTATACACAGCCTCTGTAGATAAAAATTGTTTGCTGATTGATAGAAAATCACAGGTTCTATTTGCATGCTTTAGCACCACCCCTCAAATTATAATCCTTGCTTGGGCATTGCAACAGTTCTACTGATGTTGATAGACACCAGAAGTTATACATATTTCATGAATATGGTAAAATTTGTCTGTAGATGCAATTTTCGAGGATCAGGAAAATTACAAAAAATATTGGCCTATGAATTCACATGGCCAGTACTCCGATTTACAAAGTTTTATCATTTTCAATTAATCATCTGTCTTATGCCACCTGGACTAAAATAGGCGTATGCAGTACTTTTACTTATAGAAATAACTCCTCTCCAAAAACAAACAAACAAGATGGTAGAAAAGTAACATAGACTTTAGGTACTTAATGCCACCACTTGATTCTTAGGGTGATCACACTTGAATTTATGGAAGATTCTTAATGTGGTGATATGTGAGCCAATATTTGTCTAATGCGCTCACAGAGACCTAGGTAAATCTTTGTGAAATGTAGTTAAAAAAATAAACTATATTTTTAAGACATCATCTTAGAAATCTGAAATTTGCTGAAGGTAGAGAATTTTTGATCAAAAGGAAATTGTAAAAACCATAGAACTAGCCTTAGTACTTTTTGGATGAATAATGAATGAGGAATTTCTAGGGACCTATCTTTATTACACTATAATTTTGCAAATAAACTATTTACTATAAAATTAACTTGGAAGGTCCTGGTATTTGAAATTTCTAGGGTGATAGAAATTCTTGTGAATAATTTCCATAACATCTGAACATTTTTGAGCATGTTGCATTGAATTCAATTTGGGACAAAAAGTTTAATTTAGGGTCTTTCACCTAGGCATCTTGCTCATAAGAGATGACAAAACTGAAAAGAGTTAGAAAAAGAACAAAAAAAAAGAAGGAAGGAAGGAAGGGAGGGAGGGAGGGAGAGAGGAGGAAGGAACGGAAATAGGGAGGAAAGATAAGAAGGAGATACGTTGAGGATGAAAGAAAGTAAGTTAGTGTTGATACGATATTTTAAAATTCTGGGGATTAGTCATAGGTTTATAATAGATAGAAGACTATTCAAATTTTCTATTTCTTTTACATTTACTTCAGTAAGTTGTGTTTTTCTAAAAGCGTTTACAGTTTATTGACAATTTTAAATGTATTGGTATAAAGTTTATCAGATTATCTTTTTAATAAAGGAAGATCTGCATGACGACTTTCTTTTTATTCCTGATATTGAGGCTCTCTCCCTTTTTTCCTGATTGGGTTTGTGAACTTTCTATGTTGATTTCCTCTGCTGCATTTTGATTTTCTCTTTCAAAACTTTTTCCTCTTATTATTCATTTTCTTCATTTCCTTTTCTTTGGTGTTAACATGTAGCTTAATTTTCTTACTCCTTAAAATGGAAATTTAGATAATTAGTGTTCAACCTAATACTAATTAGTGGATAAGAGACTATAAATTTGCCTTCAAATATGGCTTTATCTATTTCTTAAGTCTATTAAAAAATTAAAGCAAAAAATTCTAATACACTAATTGTGGAAAGTTGCCATTTTCTATTAAATTGTGTACATATGTGTTTCACAAATCAAAATTTCCAGTTGTAGGCATATGGAGAATAGATTTAAAACAGACCTTAAAATGCATGAGAATAATTCATGTTTTTCATCTTTGAATTTTTTAAGTCAGGAGTAGAAAAATAGCAACATCTTTCAAATCAGAATTATAAAAATAAATAAAAGATAAATAAATTCTACAAAAGAATACTATATAAAATGAAAATAAACTAGTGCTGAATACAACAATATGAATAAGTGATACAGATACAATACTGAGTGAAAGAATCCAGAACAAAAATGACATATCCATTTATATGAACAAAATTCTAAAAATTACAAATATTATCTCCAATTATCAGTTAGTAGTATTTTTTTTTAATCATTGGTCCTTCTTTTCCAAAGTAATTATTATCCCAGTGCATATTTCTCAATTAAAAAAAATCATTTAAACAATAATATGCTTGGCTCCAAAATGAAACTATTCATTTCTTCCAATTTGAAAAATATCTCAAAGATTTAAAAAGTTTTTAATTCATTTTAGTGAATACTTTTGTATATTCATGTTAAACTTAAAAATGCAAATTAATTCTCATTTAATTAATAAATGACAGGGAATCACTAGTCTTTTTAAAATACAAATTTAATGCTACATAGGCATTTGTTATTTCATAAGCAAAAATGACAATCAGATGCACTGTTCAATGTTTTTCAGTTTTCGAAGAATACCTGAAATGACCTCTGTGGAGTATTAGATAGGATGAGTAAAAAACAAATTCACAATTGTATTAGTCAGCTTTTCTATGACTGGGACAAATGCCCCCACATTCCAATTAAAAGAAGAGAACTAATTTGGCTCATGGTTTCAGAGGTGTCAGTCCAGAGTTGGCTGGATCCATGGCAGAAACATCACGGCAGAAGGGCATGGCAGAGCATAAATGGTCAGTTTTTGGCAGTCAGGAAGCAAACTAGGAATAGTGAAAGAGTGGAAGGGGCAGCAAGGCACTAGCTGTAGTACCAGAGATCATGCTTTCAAAACCTACTGAACCATACCTAAAAGTGTCCTTTACTAATCTCCTGGGTGGCTTCTAATCCAATCAAGCTAATAGTTAAGTTTAACCCTCACATCCTCCATTCAAATGGTTCCATAAATGACTGGATTATCTATTAGTGTATCACTTACTTCTTTCCACTTTCAACCCACCCATCCTCAGCATTTATAGGCCTTAGCATTAAGCATGCCAAGTGTGAATGCATATTTATTCTTTTAAATGAGGTTTTCAGAGTGGGATTCACATAGCTATAGTTCCTTATTCAGGAAAGGAACATAACACAATCATCTTCTTTCCTATTTGTTAGCTTTTATTTCCCGTAAAGGATTTACTTACCGATCTGTTGTGTTCTAAAATAACAGTACTTGGAGATTTGAAAGCTAGCACCTAATTTGTCATGACTGTAGATTGTCTTTCTCAGACAGTTTAAGGTGTGACTCAGTAATAGTCATCCTCACACCTTGCACATCAAAGACAATGTGAGAAATGTACCCTAGGAAAGAGAAATCTGTGTCCATTCATCAGACACGTGTTCAGGAGGAGACCGGGTCTTCCATGCTTGTGGAGAAACCAATCAGGGAGTTCAGGTTAAGAATGAGTCTAGGACCCAGGCTGTAATGAAATAGCTCTGTGCTTCATTTCTCATGAAAAATAAAATGAATATCCAATTTTTTACCAGGACAGTGTAACTTTTCTATCAGATGGAGTAAGAAAGATTTCAAAAAGCTAAGGAAAAGTGACCTTTCAAAATATCTGCATCTTGTGTTCATCATTTCTTTCCTCAGATCCTCTTTGCTATAGATAATGAACAAAATGAATAGATAGTAAAGATTTTGAGTTTTCCTCGGACTATACTAAGAAGCCTTGTTTCTCTTGTGGAGAGATTTAGGTACACTATCAAATTCCATTTAAAGATAAATCCTTTGAATAGTACCCAAGATCTTGCTTAAAATGAGATGCCTTATCACTTTTAGGACAGATACATTTTCGGTTTGAACTGAGAACCAAAGGGCAGTTCTAAATTAATTCAACCAATCTCTCCTCACCAGTGTCTCTACCTAGCAAGCCAAGCTCTTCCCCATCTGACTATATTGACAATTAAAAACGCCTAACGGTTAAATGTGTGACTGTGGTACAAAATTACAGTGAATGTTTAGGTAAAAAACTTATTACAGTGAAAGAAACATTGTCATTAATTCCCCTAAAAATACTCAGATACTCTCCTCGCCTTCAAGCACAGTTATCCCATCATTCTTAGCATGTATCTTTTAATCTAATAGTTTAAAAAAATAAAATATTTGCCAGACAGTTTGGTTCACCCCTTGTATGTATTGGCTATATGATACTTCACACATGCTTAGTGTAATGCACGTATGTTACAGAAGCTTCTATTAAAGTCAAGTTTGCATCTACTAGATCGTGTTGGCCTTAGCAAGATTGCTTTCAGATTTCTGGATTCATGAAAAAATGTCTACACAGCAAAAAACATCTAGGGAAGTGATTTTATGTTAGTAATAGAAAGTGTACATAAAAGAAAATTAAGTGCCTGGTCTTTCAGAACAGCCATGATAAACTCTGACTGGGGTATTAAGGGGGGGCAGAAGAACAGGACAGCGGCCACATGTCATAATGCTCCTGAGTCGCCCAGTAGGGCCAGTGGTAACATTGGCTGGAGAGTGAACCTACCTATAACTTTGCCTCTCTTTAAAGAGAACATAAAGGAGAGAGGTGTTAGCTGGATAATTTCATCATTTCATTAATTGGTAGAATTTCATCAAATCCATCCCTCATTTTCACCTGCAAAACAATTTCTTTTGAGTTGTATTTCCTAAGCGGAAAACCCACATAATTTTGGAGCTGGGCGAGGGCATTTGCCAATTTTATCCAAGTGTTTTATGCGGACTTACATCCCCTCAAAATTCTTACGCTGATGTCCTGAGCCCCTCTACCTCAGAATGGGACTATAATTTGGAGGTAGGGTTGTTACAGATGTAATTAGCTAGGATGAGGTTGTCAGGGTGAACTCTTGTCCAATAGGAACAGGCTCCTTAAAAATTGGGGGAAATTTGAGCAGACTGACAGACATCCAAGGAGGGAAGATGTGTGAGCACGCACAGAGTAAGCATAGCCATTTACATACCAAGAGTAAGGGCTCGGAAGTGATCCTCCCCCACAGTCCTCTGAAGGAGCCAGACCTGCTGCCAACTGGGCTTCAGACTTCTGCCTTCTGGAATGTGAGACAATACATTTGTGCCTTGTAAGCACCTCGCTATGATCCTTTGCTGCATAAATCTTAGCTAATGAATGTACCAGCTCTTTTTTTTTTTTTTAAATAGTTGAAGAAACTATTAGTGTATAGGAAGTTGCCAAAAGTGGTCTTCATGGCCAAGGAATCAAGATGGTAGAGTTTGTAGCTAGATATTTAGTTCATCACATATTCTCACTGTATTACTTAGCAGAAGGTGGTAATGAAAATTGTCTACACCTCATTTCTAATGATCATAAAGAGGCAATTTTTGTCACCCTTTGTTTTTCCCCCAATGCTCCTCTTTTTTCCTCCTCCTTTTTTATGCTTTTTCAGATCAGTACTGGCTACTTTGCTAAGAGCTTGGAATCCTCCTATCTCAGTTTCCTATCATACCCAGCTACAATTTGTATCTTTTAACATCTTCTTTTCAAAAACAGATGCCTTCCCTCACTGACCATTATTTATTATTCACATTTTACCAGGGCTTGGTTAACGTACATTTTTCTGAGCAATATAGGATAAATTATGTTCATCCTGTGTTTAGGTGCACAGCCAAGTTTAACTTTGAACCCGGAGAAATAATCATTTGCTTCTGCTTTTTGTGTGAAGGAACCACACTGCATCCCTTCCTGTGAAGGTGGAGAGAAGAGCATCCATGCCCTTTGCACCTGAAGAACTTGAACCAAAGAAAGAGCAGGAATTAAAAGGACAGTAGCAGACAGGAAGTAGTTAGTTCACTTTGGTGTTTATAGAAGACCTGGGGACTTTTTGTTTTAAAGCTCTTAGTGAAAACTAGGCTCACCAGAAGTGACAACGCTGATGAGCACAGATATACGTGTGGGTGCGACCTTGCTGACACAGATTAACCTTCTCTCACAGTAGCAGAAATATCAAGGAAAAACATTCACTGCATGAAAGAAGAATGCCTCATGGGTATCCAGAAAAGTCTCCGTGAGCCTTGCAAGCTTTATGATTACTCAGTTAAGAATTACTTGGGGGAAAAAATGTAATTTCTATAATTGAACCAACATGGCCATGTGTCCTATGTTTTATTTTCTTCCTAATAAAAACAATCGCCAATCTGATAGCTATTTTCTATCAGTACAAGAGAAACCCGGACAGATATGGAGTGGCAAGGGGTTGGTGCATTTGAGGAGGGAGCAGCAGTAATCAGGGAAAGGGATGGGCATGCTTCACTGAGCAAATTACATTTTCCAGCCAATGCTGGGCCCTATCAAATATCGCTGTGTGAAAGAACTCGCACATGGTGCACGCCGGCCAGCCTGGCAAAGAGCAAAACGTTCCCTTCAGGATTTATTTATGACTAAATCAATTGTACCTTAAAGGGGTAGTTTTTCAGATAGTTTTTCTCTTGCAGGCGGGATCTTGCAGCAGTGGCCAACCTATCATCAGAGAACCAAAGTGGTTTAAATACAGACAAATCCACATTGTGGATAAAATTAGTCACCTTTCTCTCATTTTCAAATGCTGTGCCATTTAAATGGCTTTGGGCTTTCTAATCTTTGGGATCCAACCAGGATCCAGGATGAGGGAGTCATTTGAGCCATTAAAATTATGCTAGCTTCAGGTGACAAAGGTCATCGGTTCCTCAGCTTTTATTATGTGCTTTTTGGGGATTAATAAAATGCAACCCTGTCGTTCCCTTTGTTATCCTTTTAAGAATTTTACTGAGGACAGTGAGGTCACTTGGGAGACAGAAACTGTATATCCCAGAAAAGAGCTCGTAAAACAAAACTCACATTTTTTTTTAACCTGTGCTAGTTTAACTCACCCTAAAAGGGATGAAAAGCAAGGAAGAGCAAAAGAGTTGCTGCTTCTTGTTGCTTTGTA